>PVKE010000492.1:120154-141567 GCA_004027555.1 Craseonycteris thonglongyai | reverse complement strand
CCATATTCACAGCAGTATTGTTTATAATAGTCAAAAGATGGAAAAAAGCCTAAGTGTTAATCAAAATATGGCATATACATACAATGGAATATTATTCAGTCATCAAAATGAAGGAAATTCTGATGCGTGCTACAACATGGAGGAAACTTGAGGCCATTATGTTAAGTGAAACAAGCCAGTCTCACATACACACACACACACACACACACAAATACTACATGATTCCACTTATATGAGTTATCTAGAATAGTTAAATTAATAAGAGACAGAAAATAGTATGATGGTTGCCAGGAAGTGAAGGGAGGAGGAAGTGAGGAGTTGTTGTTTAGTGGGTGTAGAGTTTCAGTCTTGTAAGATGTAAAAGTTCTGGAGATTGGTTGCACAACAATGTAAATATATTTAACACCACTGAACTGCAAACTTAAAATGGTAAAGATGGTCAATTTTATGTTATGTGTATTTTACCACAATTTAAAAAACTCAATGGTATGCAAAACAAAAAATCCAGTTAGAAAATGGGCAAAAGGCATAAAGAGACATTTCAAAAAGAGAATATAAGGTGAGATATAAGTACATGAACTTCAATATCGCTAGCCCATTGGGGAAAACACAATGAGATACTACTACACATCTTAGAACATCTAAAATAAAAAATAGTGGCAGTACAAAATGCTGATGAAGATGCAGAGAAACCAGATTTCTCATACATTGGTGGTAAGAATGTAAGATGGTACATCAATCTGGAAAATAGTTTGGAAGTTTCTTTAATGAAAATGGAATTTTAAAGAAATGCTAGAGTAGCAATACTTATAACAGACAAAATAGACTTTCATACAAAGGCTATCTAACAAGAGGCAAAGAAGGAGCCAGTAATCCCACTCCTGGTATTTATCTGAAGAAACCCAAAACACCACTTCAAGGGGACAAATGCATCCATATGTTCGTTGCAGTATTGCTGACAATGGCCAAGATGTGGAGGCAGCCTGGGTGCCCGTGGATGGATGATGGATGAAGAGGAAGTGGTACATATATTCAGTGGAACATTGCTTGGCCATGGATGGAAACGGGTTCTTGCCATCTGCAGCGGCATGGATGGCCCTGGAGGGTATTGTGCTGAGTGGAGTGTGTCAGACCAACAAAGACAGATGCAATGTCATTTCACTTATATGTGGAATCTAAATAACAAAGTAAACAAACAAACAAAACAGAAACAAACTCATAGATACAGAGAACATTTGGATGGTTACTGATGACAGGGGAGCTGAGGGGGTGAGTGTAAAGGGGGAAGGGATTGACAAGTACAGACTGGTTGTTACAAAGTAGTTATGGGGATGTGGGGTATAGCATAAGTAACAGTCAATCATATGGTAATAACTGTGTGTGGTGTCAGATAGGTACTAGATTTATCAGGGGGATAGATGGGAGGGGATTTGGGGGACAGGGTAAGAAAGGTGAAGGCATTAAGAAGTACAAACTGGGAGAAAGGAGACATCCAAGATGGCAGAGTAAATAAACACTGCTTGTTCCATAAACATATTAAAATTACAACTAAATTATAGAGCAACCAACCTGGAAATCCATCTACAGTCTAGCTGAACAGAAGTTTTATAACTAAGGATACAAAGAAGAAGCCATGTCGAGACTGGTAGGAGGGACAGAGGCACGAAATGGGCTAGCCCAAGACTCTCTGTGGCAGTTGAGAATCAGGGGGGATATCTCACTGTGCATGTTCCCCTTGAAGAAGCCAGGGATCCCAGCCCCACACTAAGCACCCCAGCCCAGAGTACTGGTGCTGAGATTAGGAGCCCCCACAACTTCTGGTTGTAAGAACTAGCGGGGATTCTGACCACCCAGGTGAGACGGAAGGCTGCGGGAAACCCAGACCTCCTCTTAAAGGGCCCATACAGGCACTCACCCTGGGCTCCGACAAAGGGACCATGACGCAGGGGGCATCAGAGATATACAGGAGCAGATAAAGGTGTGTGGCTTTAGGGTGAGGGCTGGGGGACAGTTGCCACCTTTCCTGAGTTGGGTCCATCCCAGTGCAACCAGCTGGTGGGCATCATCTTTCCTGTGTTGTGCCCACCTCCACGAGTCCACATCTGAACCTGATTGGTCTGGCGAGCTCCCAGAGCTCCACCCTGCTGACCCACTGGCACCCAGCCCTACCTACCCCCCACCCCCAACGCCAGAGGCACTTTCTTCAGTGAGCAGCCAGCAGCAGCAACCCTGCATTACAATTTTTCTTGGGAAACTATTGGAGTCTGCAGGCCCAGGTGGTGGTGACTGGCCTGGATGTGCTTTGAGACTTCTGCTGAGTAGCTCCAGGCCCAGCACTGGCACCAAACCAGGATCTACAGGAACACCCAGCACCGGTGACCAGGGACACAGTGCCAGGGCCCCACAGGGCACCCACTGCATAAGGCTACCCAGCAATACTGAGAGATAAAGCAAATCTAGCTAACACATAGAAACACATGCACAGGGGCATCAAACATGAAAAGAAGAAAAAATACATCCCAAATGAAAGAACAGAAATCTCCAGGAAAAAAAAAAAAAAAATGGAGGCAAACAACCTATTAGATACAGGGTTCAAACAATGGTTATAAGAGTGTTGAAGGAACTTAGCAGAAACTTCAACAAAGACTTAGCAAGCATTAAGAATGACATAAAAACCATAAAAAAGAACCAGGCAAAAATAAAGAATAACTGAAATTCAGAATGCAATGGAAGTCATCAGCAGCAGACTAGATGAAACAGGATCAAATCAGTGATTTGGAAAACAAGGTAGCAGAAATAACGATGTATGGTATCACATGGTATCAGATTCATAGGGGTGATGATTTCATAAGTTATATAAACATCTCATCATTATGCTGTACACCTGAAACTAACATAATAATATAATTTAAAAATAGAAAAATTGGGAAAGAAAGAACAAAGAAAGAAAGAAAGAAAGAAAGAAAGAAAGAGAAAGGAAGTTTACAAAATAGTCAAAAGAATGTAAAGTAAACCATAGGGAATATTGTCAATAATATGGTAATAACTGTGTATAGTGCCAGGAGGCTACTAGACTAGTCAGGGAGATCAGTCCTTAAGTAATACAAATGTCCAACTACTATGCTGCACATCTGAAATTAATATAAAATAATATTGAATGTCAAAATAAATAAATAAATAGTGTTAAAAAAATGCCAGTCTCAAAAGTTTTATAGTGGGCATAAACCCTGACAGTTGTGTTTTTTCTCTTTTTTGTAATGCAAGTGCCTGACTTACACCTTGATTGCTGAGGCTTCCACTTCAAAGATGGTTAGACAATAAACACGTTGCCAGCCACATGACTACATAAAGGGCATCTTGCGATTATAAGAACCACAAAGACTGGTTCCCAATACAACATTGGTTATTGATAGGCTGAGACAGATGTAAAACACTGGGTTATTCCATGTATATAATTTTTTTTTTTTAAGATTTATCTTATTGTTTTTTGACAGAAAGAGACAGAGACAAAGACAGAAAGAGAGAGAAGGGGGAGGGCCTAGAGCAGTCTCTGTAGTTGTACGTCACGTTTTCAACATAGTTTCATTCCACACAAGTGGGCGTGGGGTGTGCAGGGCGGGAACCAGGTGGGAGCCTCTCACATGGGAAGCTCACCCTAGTGAGAACCAAACTGGGGGCACACCTCAGTTCAGCATATGGGTCCACAGGAGCTGGGGCCGGGACTGGGACTCGATCCACGGACCCTGGGGCTTCAGGGCAAGGGCTTGATCTGCTGAGCCATCCTGGCATCCCCTATGTAATATTCTTGAAATGACAAAATTATAAAAATGGAGAATGAGTTCATGTGTGCCAGGGGGTAGAAATGGTTGCAAGCAGGGCATGGCTATAAAGGGTAGCTGGGGGGAGATCTTTGTGGTGACGACCCAGTTTTGTATACTGATTGCAATGGTGGTTATACAAAACCACACATGTAATAAAAGTTACATCGAACCATATACACGCGCTGTCTACTAGTGTCAATGTCCTGGTTTTGATATTGTATTATATTTATATAAGATGTAACCCATGGGTTAAGTGAAGGGTCCACTAGATTTCTCTCTGCTATATTTGCAACTTCCTATGAATCTATATTCAAAATAGAAAGATTACTTTTTTAAGTAAATGAGACAGTGCATCTGAGACTTTTTCAGGCTGCTGTTAGAATCTAGTAAATTGATCTCTTTGCAAGATTCACCCGTGGGCGTTTCTATGCATGCTAACCTGACAACCTTGCCCATGCCGCCCTCCTCTTTGGCAAAATTCCTCAGTGCTTATGCTGACATCGTACATAAAGCAATAAAATAAATAAGTAAACTGTTGCCATTTGTGTCCTTATAGCTGAACAAGCCTGAGTGCACATTGTGAGACCAAGGCGGAGAAAACAAGGTATCTAGATCCTTCAATTGATGGACAGTGTTCCTTCAATAATTGTGACACCCATTGGTGACATCATGCATACCACTAATACAACAGACCGCTGCATATATTCCTCAAAGAAAGAAATGCTACATCTCTGCTGCAGGTTATTTAAAATAAATATATGATTGTTTTCCCAACCAAGTTCACAAGGCACCTGAATTCTCACTCTAGGTTAAAGCTGCTGCTCCAAGGACTCAGTCTTGCTGCATTCCCACAAGTACTGGTGTGCTCCTATTTTAACTTCTGTCCAGTTCAACATGTGTCCCTCTTTCCATTGTGAGCTCCTCTCTGACCTGAGGGTTATAGAAGTGCATTGCTTTGCATCGCCTTCAGACCCACAGCATTTCCCTTGCAAATGTGTTGTAGAGGTGAAGCTCCGCAGAGCCTGGAGAGAGCAATTCTCCTGGCAAAGCTGACTGGAAAGGGAGCTGGGAGGCGGTCAGAGCCCCACTGCTGCCTGGAGCGTTTAATGTGCAGATTTTATTGCTTTCAAATGTATCCGTTTTTAAAGAGCAGTAATGCAGGCTCAAGCTTCAGATGTGAGGTGGTTGCCCAGCGGCAAACTTGGGGCTTGGGCACCGGCTGTTAGGCCAAATGGGGGTGGGGGGTAGGGGGGCTTTGCATGCTGCTGGCCTTTCTGCTTTCTCTTCTGCTTGTCCTTAGGTGAGGGGACACCCTGGGCGCCACCAGGAACAGGGATAGTCTTCTAGCAGAGCAGAGCCTGGCGCAAGTCCTAGCTGAGCTGCCCACATCCACTAAAAATCAGAGACACCTGGGGTGGGTGGGGGAAGGGAGGGAAATCCGATGCACATGCCAAAACAGTCCGAAAGGGGTTGGGCACTGTCCACATGCCCTGTTGGGAGTGTTTTGTCCCAGCTTGGAAATGCAGGGTATACTAGTCAAGCTGCCTTTGGGTTGTGCAAGGTAGGTAGTGGTTGGAAAATAAAGAAAAAGATTCCCTGTGGTTTATTTCCATTGCTTCGCTCACTGTGTAGCCCTGAATATGAACTTCTATCTTCCAGCCCTCCATTGTGAAGTGTGGTCAGCTCATTGCCTTGAAGTCATCTTACCATCTTCTCTTTCTTCTCTTAAGCTGAGTTTTTCCAGTAGGCTCCTGGACCTCTGTGTAAGTAGATCCTAGATTTTTTTTTTTTTCTGATGTCAGTTCTCACTAATCCCAGGGTGGGAAGCACTCACCAGGGCCCGAGACCATGCTCCCAGGTGCACATGTGCCCTCAGGGTGGCTCGCCCATTAGGAGTCCAAGCACAGAGCAGAGTGCCTCTCCTTGGTGAAATTGCCCACTCAGACAGCTGTCTGTCTGCCCAGGGGCACTCTGGTGGAATTCCAACAGGCCTGCCAGGGAAGACACCAAGCACCAACTGTTCATTTACTAAGGCAAGCCTAAGTCCAGACTCCTCCCACCCAGCCTGGAGCAGAAAACAAGAGGGAGGACAGAAGGGCAAGGGGAGACAGAGTAGTGGCTTTTACCTTCTCCAGTACCTTGTCTGTCCCCCAACCTCCTCACACATGCCCCAGGTCAGCAGCCCCTTCCTGTGTGGAGCTAGAGAGATTGGGAGAGGACCTGTTACCCAAGTATTTTACTTACCTATTGTGGCTAACAAATCACCCCAAAATGTAGGGACTCAAGACAGCAGCCATTTTACTGAGAGTTGATACTGAGGGTTGACTGGGCTCAGCTGGATGGTTCTTCTGCTCAAGGAATGTCCGCTGAGTGTGCAACCATCTGGGGACTTGGCTGGGCTGCAACACATAAGGTGGCTCATTCATGTGTCCCATGCCTGATGGGAGTAGATGGAAGGTTACAGTCCTCCCTTTCCATGGAGTTTCAGGTCTTCTTCTCCACATGGTCTTCTTATGTGGTCTCTCTGGCACGGTCACCAGCTTAGAACTCCAATGGGCACAAAAGAGGAAGCTTCAAGACTTGCTAAGGCTTAGGCCGCATCACACCACTTCTCTACATTCCCTTTGTTAAGAGTCACCGGCCCACCCGGACTCCACATGGGCAGGAATTCCCAACAGTGTGCATACCAGGAGGCCGGGCTTATTAGGGTCGTTTTGGAGACCACTGTCCCACCAAGAAGGAACACACCTGAAATTTGACCTTGGTTTCTTTCAGACCTGCTCCATCAGGACATATAGGCACTGAGATCCTCACCATCACACACAGAAGAACATTTGCACACACACACTCTCACCTTCACACTGACATTCTCATGAATTCACATTCACACACCCACTCCCCTTCACACGGTCATGCCTGTGAACTCACACTCGCACACATGCACCTTCACACTGATATAGCCATGGACTTACGCAATCACACACATACAAAGACACACACAACCCCACCATTCCGTGTCTCTATTATACATCCTTCTCCAACCTCTCTCGTGTGTGGTCCTTCCATACAGAAAGGCGGGCCCAAGACCTGGTCGTCACTTGGGCGGTTACACAAGTGAACAACAGTCACATAGCACAGCTCACCTGAGCTGGTGAAAAACTGGGTGAAGAAACCTGGGGAGCAGAATCGGGAGCATTCCCTCAGGCCACAGAAAACCACGCAGGAAGAGCCAGGCTCTGCAAAAACCTGCAAAGGAGCTTCAATGGGAGAAAATGACTTAATTATCAGAATGTCACCAAACAAATTGTACGCCTCATTTTGGGGTACTTAATACTTCTGGTAATTAACATTAGGAAGATTTTTCTTCTCTCTTCTGTTGATATTTAGTTTAGCCATTCACAATAGAGCTAAAATTATTTCAACTCTTTTGAGGCGCTCTCTTTATATTGCCCCGGATTTTCTCCCCAGCATTGCTGCCCAAATGCAATCTTTAACTTCAGAGACAGCCAAATTCAAGACAAATTGGAATCAATGCTGCCTTTGTCTCAGCTAATAAGTGGCTGCCACACAGAGGAGCACGGAACTGCTAATTGGCTGATCTCAATAGGGAAAAGACAATGGTGGCAGCAAAGCTGGAGGATTAATTACAGGGCCCCCTCGGCGAGGCCCAGTTTCCACTGTTCCTGGCCTGCAACACAGCAAGGGTGGGCCTCTCCTCCCTTCTGTAGAAACAAGCTTGCCAGCTGGAATTCTCCTGGCCTGGGGATTCAGACCAAACAGCACACGCAAAGGTCAAGGGAGAGAAAAGGACACAGTGAACGGGGGGCACCATCAGGGAGAAAACCACAAGGTGTGTGTGGGGGTGGGGTTGGGGCAACGGGATGAGGGGACACTTTACCGGGATGATGTGCACCTGCTCATGAAGGAGAGGTGACTATTCTCCCTTCCCCAAGAGGAAACTGAGGTCCAGAAAGGTGAGGGACGCGCTCTAAGTGGCGGGTTAGCTCCGCAAAGGAGGCAACGGTGCCCCTGCGGAAGCAGCCAGGCCAAGAGTAAGGACTCCTCTGAGCCTGGATTTGGACTCAACTTGGTCTGATTTCAAAGCCCATGCTCTTTGCACTGCTCTCTGAATCTTGCTTCCACCATTAGCTATGTCCTCTGAAGCCTCATTTCATTGTCTTTGGGGTAAAGGAATTACCTCTGAAATGTCCCTGCGAAAATGCAAATACATCCGCTGAGTGGAGGAGGGCATGCATCTGTTAGCCCAGATTTGCTGTTGATATGAGGCACCAGACCCAGGGAGAGCAGGCTCTTGAGAGAGTAAGACACACAGTTTTGATAAGGGGGAGGGGCGTGCTGACAGACAGCAGGCCCAGGTGGAACTCAGTGGTCGCCTTGGGGACAGGGTAGCAAAGCTCAAAGGGGGTGGCTTCTGGAAGGAAAACACCAAAGGGATTGCACCAAAGGCCAACTGGATCAAATCCAAGGGTCCAAACACAGACCTGGTATTCTCGTCCCAAAGCTACTCCTCCATCCCAGATTCTGCAGCCTTGCGCCTCCACCTGGAAGCCCTCGAGGAGTTCCCAACTCCTTCCTCTCCTCGACCCTGCAACCCACCTTTCTATTCCACCTTCACAGCATCTCCTCTCCTTTCCGGCCTCAGTCCTCGTCACCTCATGCTCGGTTTGGCACTTGCCTGTGTCACAGCACAAATGTACCGGACACAAGCTAAAAACGGCCAGACAGATTCCATTTGGTCTGTTGCAATAGAGGAGAGAGACGTCAGTACAGGCAGAAGCTCAGCTCCAAATACAGCAGCGGCAACTGGGGCTTTATGGTCCACACGTGGGGTGTGAGAATCAGTGAATGGGAAATTACTCAGCGGAGCTTACTTAGGTATCAAAGGTGGGGAGACTCTTACTAAAGTGGTTTGGCAGGGTTCTCGCTAAAACTGGGCTTAACAGAGCGCACGTAGCAAACCAAAGACAAGGCCAGCGGGGAGAGGGCTCAGAGGATCCTGACTAAAGCTGGTCAGAGTCCTTGCCATCTATCTCTGTCACCAAGCTCGCTCGTCCAGCCCACCTTCCATACAAGGTCAGACTGTCCTCTGAAACCCAGTCTGATCCCACGACCTTCCTATTTGAAAGCCTCCCTTGGCTCCCTGTTTTCTTCAGGATAACGTACAAGCTCCTAGTATCATGGGCCACATAAGGCCATTCAGTCACAGCCAGACAGTCCCGGGAAACCTGACCCGGAAGGAACAGAACTCCACGGTATTCATTCCTGATTGCACTTGGGTCCTGGAACGAGGAGGATTTTAAACACACCAGAACACCACCTTCCTAGTTAGTGTGTCATTCCGCCCCAACAAACCTCTTCAGCCTTCCCCAAACTCCTTGGGCTTTCTCTCTTTGGTTTTCACTGAATGTCAGGCCATTTCCTTATGCATTTCACAGATGAGGCGTCAGGATCAGGAGGGTCCAACAGCTAAGTGGGTGCAGCCAGCCTCCCAACCCAATCTTCTGAGCAACTTGGTGGCGTGACTGCCCTTTCTTTCCCCACGAGCTGATCAGCTTGGGGAGGGGACGCATCATGTCTGCTTGGTTTACCATTTGGTCCCCACACGCAGCCGTACCTGCATGGGCGCCCTCGATAGAAACGGCAATGAAATCACAGCATGTCTTGAGGACTGACTGTGTATCGATCCTGCGCTGAGTGTGTTGGAAGGGCACCATTTGCCTGACGCTAGTATTAATCCTCTTGTAACAGATGGAGAAACTGAGGCCGAGTTCAATCGCTCACTCGAAGCGGCACAGTGAATCACAGGGGAGACAGCAGAACGTCCACCCGGGGCTGCGTGACTACACAGCCCAGGGTGTTGATCTCAACATGGCTTAATAGTGGCCATGTGAACACATGACTGAGGAGGACGGCAGCTCCAAGCTGTTCCCAGCAAGCTCTGCTTTCGTCTCAATAGCCACCTCCTCACTTTCCTCCACAGACTGACCTCTGGGCTCAGCTGAATGCATACTTCTCTGCAAGCAAAAGTAGAATTCCCAAATTTTCATGCTTGGCGCTAATGCTCCTTGGTAGAGCTAATTTCAGTGTTTTAAGATATTAGTGTTCTTCTGACTGGTCTTTCTAAGCACTTCTGAATAAACAAATCTATCTAGGGCTGATGGATTCTCTCAATGGTGTGATTAGCACCTAAAGCAGGACATTCTGAGTCACATATTCAAGGGGAGGACCGGTTCGGGGGAAGTATATGTGAGTGTGTGCTAATTTTTTTTTTAACGTTTCCTTTTGTGCTTGACTCAAGACAAATATTTGAAATTCAAATAATGAGGTATTCAGAGTGAGTTCTGCTTGCCTTAGGCCCAGGGTAAAAATAAAATAAAACGCTAGACCTTTTTTTTTCTCCATTATATGGCGCTGACTTATCCTTTCTCATTATGTATACCTCTGAAATTTGAATGAGAGTAAAATTTAAAGGAATTACCACAATTCTTCAGCGCATTTGCAAATCAATTAAGAAGAGCCAAATGACACTCCTGCTTTTTGCAGGGAGCCAGTCTTCCCCAGCTCACGGAGCATGGCGGTCCACAGCTGCCTGGCACACACAGAGCAGCTGTCACCTCGAGAAGCAGGCTTGGCATTGCAGCCCTCACCTCCAGCGGCCAATGCCAACCGTGGAACCAGCCCCTCACCGGGCAGTTCCCCTTACCTGCCAGGAGCTGAGTCTCCCACAAGGTGTTAGTGGTGCCAGAAAAGTACACGGTCCTTAGAGTCCCCACTCTGCTGCCTCCCGGCTCTGTGACCTTGAGTAAGTCACTTCACCTCTGAGCCTCACAAAGCGGAAACAATAGCATGCCTTTAACCAAGGTTGTCCTGAGAATGGGATGTAGAGGAATGTACCTCCCACCTGCCGGGCACACACCAGGCAGGTGGGGTTTACCTGCTTTTCTCAGAGCTCAGAGGGAGGAGTGTGAGATCATCTTTTTATTATTCTGGAACCCTGAGGGTGTCTCAAGGCCCCAGGTCCTACAGGAGAGGATGGTCCAGCGAGACCTGGAAGTTAAAACGCTACCTCCCTCAAGAAGCCTGGCCAAACTGCAGCTGCATCGTCTCCTCTCTTCTTACTGCCTCGGAATCATGAGAATGTAATGTGCCCCTGTATTCTGTGTCGTATGCCCACATCTCTTGTCTCCACAATGAAGCAATTCCATGAGAGCAGGGACAAAATGTGATACCTCTTCGCAATTTCTGTGTCAGCCAAACATACCAGAATTTGTTACACTTTCATTGACTGTCTTGGCGCCAGGCCTTGACTGCTGGTGCTGCGCGTTCCATCTGAAGCACCCAAGTCCACTCTATCAGCCCCTCTACCAGCCTCCGGCCTCGTCCTGCAGACTCAGGTGTGGGGAACAGGCCCACTCTTGGGCTTTCTTTGGCTCAGCCTAAACTCACCTTGAACTGAGGCTGGGCATTGGCACATCTCCTGCCAGCCTGGGGCTGCCGGTTCCTGGGGCCCCGGGGTATCTCCTGGGGGAACCCTGAGCCGGGGACTGCTCCAGCTCCCCCTGGGCTGCCATTGTGTCCTGAAGGAGGGGCCCATGAGGATGGGACTTGGACTCTGTGATGTGGACCGTGAGGTGGCTCCCGGGAAGAGACAGAGCCCTCGCGGCACGGCAAACTGGAGAGAACGGGGTGAGCCCGGTGGATAAAGGATGGGGGCGGAGCGGCAGAGCCCTGAGGAGGGACAACCACCAAAGCGCAAGCTCTAGGGCCAGGCCCGGCTGGCCAAGTCCAGCTAGAGGCCCCGGATAGGCAGCTGGTGGCAGAGGGCTTAGAGCAGGAAGGCTGGGGAGGCCGCTGGGCCTCAGCCCCTCGTCTGTACAGTCGATGACTGCGTGGGTGGGCTCCAGGGATCCTTGTAACTCTGACCTGCTGGGATCCTAGAGGGTGGACGCAGCAGGGCCCAGACACCTCTTACCCTCCATCGAAGTGGCCGGTGACCTTGAAAGCATCTTCCCACCCCCACACTCCCAGGAGCTGGGTGTGAAGTGCGGTCCAACTTGACTGGTGTCCATTGAGCATGGGTGGGCTGTTTGTGCCAAGGGCTATGCGTAGATTCCTTGCCAAGGGAAGTGGCGGCTAAGTTCTGATGGGCTCTGCCCTGTCCAGAAATGCCCAGGCATGGCCCTGCTCCTCTTCACAGAGGCGCTGGGTCGATGGGTAAGGAAAACAGGCAATGGACCGGCCTGGGCCCCCAGGACTCGTTTTTGGAGACTGTGCAATCTTTCCTTCGCTAGGGCCCAGGGAGCGCTGCATAGCTGCTCCCTGCCAGCCTCCTGCCTGGGGTGTCGAGAGCCTGGTCCCCAGGTCCCAGCAAAGGCGGGCGCAGCTCCGCAGGGATGCCCCAGCCAGGTGTGCAGTGCTGTGCTAAGCAGCCTGCCAGCCCCAACAGATGGCAGAGCAGAATCGCCATCCATCACAGCCATAAGTGGCCAACTCGCCTCCCGGTGCCCCAGACAAATGGCTCCACTCCCCTGCCCTCCCCATCCCACCATCCACCACCCCTGCCAGGCAGCCAGGCAGAGCCCTTTTACTCAGCAAGTCCTGCGTGCAGAAGGTGGGGGCAGGCAGGGCTGAGCGGCATGTGGAGATGCATTCATCATCCGTGAAAGCCAGCAGCTCGCTCCACATGGCAAAGCTGAGGGTGCCAGGCCTCACCTGTGTACATGTACGTGTACATGGATCTGTGCATGAGTGTGTGTGTGCATGCATGTGTGTGTGTGAGCATGTGTGAGCATGTTCTGGTGTGTGTACAAGTGTGCACTGTCGCATCTGCCCAGTGGGCCTTGGTGGGCTTAGTCACAAGGAGGGACAGTCTCGCCTCTGGGCGACAGCCCATCTCTGCCCTGGGTTAAGCTACGGGGAGGAGGGATGACCAGGCAGCTCAAGGCTCTAAGATGGGCGGGGTTTCAGCTTTGTGTCCATTTGTCTACATGGTAGAACAGAGAACAGAACATGGGTCAGACCAAGGTCACGTGCTAGGCCTCTTGGCAGGTCACATGAGTGAGAACACGGGTCAGGCCACCTGTCAACCACTGGTCAGGCCGTGAGTTTCCACTGACATCCAGAAATTAAAGCCACTGCACTGATGAGGTGACTTGAAATCTCCATCCATGGGCTTTGTCCCAAGAAGGAAAGCATGGATGGGATGTGGCACCTCTTCCTGACCCTGGAGCCCCAGGTTAATGACCTAAACTTCCAGAGCCTTAGTTAACCAAATAAACACCCTGAATGGTGCCTGTGTGTCCCACAGGCACTTAGTGGAGGCCTGGAAAGGAGAAAGCACTCAGCACGTGGCGAGTCCTGGGGCACTGAGGCCCAGCTGCAGAAACATTCTCTCCCTGTAGGGACAGCGTCAGGGAGGCAGCAAACGTGGGGGCGGGGGAGGGGCTTTGGCAAGCCCCGGTGAGGGGACATGTGGGACGCCATGTGGGGCAAGAGCAGCACAGCTGGGCCACTGAAAGAACTTGCTAAAGATTCTGGGACTCGCCCTCTCGCATTTACAGTGCTCCCGAATGACACAGTGAGGACACATTTAAGCACCTGGGTCAAGTCCATGAATGACCCAAAGCCAGACATTTATCTAAACGGCACACCTCAGGCTCACCGCTGACGGACCAGCATCAAGACAGCCCCTTCATTAGGACCAAGCTGACACCCTGCCCCTGCTTTCAAATATCAGAGTCTCGGGCACAGTAGATGGAAGGACCTGAATTGATGACGTTCTCATGAACTTGAGCTGACAAAGGCCTGCGTACCTTTCAAGGTCCAGATCATCTCTCCCCTCCTAGGCAAAGACTTCCCCTTCACACAAGCCTCCCTTTTAATACCTCCTGTTCCCACTCTCTCTCTCCCCAGGCAGTCTGTGCCTTCCCCTGAGGCTGGATTGAGGTCAGATTCACCTCTCACTCATCCCCAGAGATTGGCAAAATGCCTAACACAAATAGGGAATGAATGAATGAATGAATGAGTACATGGATTTTTTTCATTACACTTTTAACTGTCCACAAGCTCCATATGAGCCAAGAGAGTTGTGTGGCTCCTTACAAAAATGTGATCTTCGTTAGGCTGCATCAATAGAGGTATTATGACCAGAGCAATGGAGGAGACAGTCCCTCTCTATACTATGCTACTCAGCATAAATGCCCAGAAGAGGGAGATATACATGAAGGTAGAGTGTAAAAATATGTGCCAAGAAAGTATCCAAGGAAACCAGGAGAGGAGTCTCAGCTCACAGGAGCTGTCTGTAGATACCTGAAGGATGGTCACAAGGAAGCCTTGGGTAGCCTCCTCCAGGGGCCTTTTATATCTCCACACTGTCCACCAAGATGAGCAATCCTGGCTATCCCACCTTGTCCCATCCAGTGAAGGTGTCAGACTTCCTGACATGCCCCAGGGATGGACAGAAGCAGCAGCAGGTGGAGTCTGGGCCCCAACTGGTGGCTTCTGGACCAGACTGTTACCCTGACTCAAAGCAGGCCCCCTGGCATTGCGGGGTCAAGCAAGAGAATGGACAAATCTCCCTAAACAAATATATCTAAATTCAAACACAACCTCATTTCAACCTCACATCCCAAACTTATATGTTTACTTCAGGGAGCAAGCACTATTTTGTGGTTTCCAGGACAATGCAGTTCATAATTTCTTCACACCTTTCAGAGCAGGTGACAGCTTGCTTATAAAACCAAATTCATTGTCATGCAGGGCTCCCAGCTGCACTTTAATACATGCACCAATAACACATCACAATAAGGTTAGAAATGGGCACTCCCTCCCTCCGCCCCAAATAGGCAGTTTCTGGACGCAGCCACCCAGGAAGAGAGCATGCCAAGCAACACCTCGGGTGAGGCCTCGGAAAACCAGCAATAAGAGAGGCCTGCCTGTGTAATTTCCTCTTGGACTGAGAACCACTCCTCACCCCCCTCCCCAACTTAATTGCAGGAAGAATTGTTATGCTAATTAGCATTATTCACAGAGTTAACAGAGCACAGGGTCTAAATTTAGATCCCCCCATTCCCTGGGAGCTGACAAAGATGCCGGTGGGGAAGGGGAGGGCCTGAAATGGGGGTGTTCAGTGGGGGGAGGGGGAGTGGGGAGGTGAGCAGGAGTCCCTTGCCCCATCTTCGGGCTTATTGGTGTGTTTAAATCACAACAAAAAGCCTGTGGATCTTGGCAGGGAGGACTCTCCAAAGGCAGAACCCTCCACCGAGGGGATACTGAGAAGAGAAGGAAACGCGTGTGCTGAGCGGCCGCTGAGTGCCGGGCTGGAGACCCAGGCTGCAGGTGGGAGCCCAGGGTGGCAGGGCCACTCTCGCTTGTACCCAGGCTGGACTCCTCCACTTCCAAGCTGAGCAGCCTCAGGGAACTTACTTTGCCTGTCTGGGCCCCAGGTTCTTCCTCTGGCGGGGATCATAACATCTTTGCAGGATGACCGTGAGGGTGACAGGGGTCATGAATTACCTGATTGTCTGGGTGGGAGCAGTGCAATCGCAAGGGCCTCTGAAGAGGGAGGCAGGAGGGTCAGAGCCAGAGAAGATGTGATGACAGAAGAAGACTAGAATAATGCGCTTTGAAGATGAAGGGGCCCTAAGCCAAGCAATGCCGGTGGCCTCTGTGGAGTGTTCTCCATGAGGAATACAGCCCTGAAACCTCTTAATTTAACTCCTTCAGACCCATTTTGAAATTCTGGCCTCCAGAAGTATAAGATAACAAATCTGTGTTGTTTTAAGCCTCAAAGTTTGTGGTGATTTATTACAGCAGCCATAGAAATCTAATACAGATGGGGAAACTGAGGCACTGTGGGCTCCCAGTACCATCGCAAGAGCCTCAGTTCGAACTCAAGCCTCTGGCACTTGAGTCCTGGAATGGGAATCTCATGCACAGGAGGGTAGAGGAAACTAGGTCTGACTGAAAGTCCTGGAGTGAGTTTCCTGTCAAGGGGGGTAACCAAACAAGGCTTAGAGACTTTCTGAGGTGCCTCGAGATCTGAGGGTCCAGGAACCTGAGACTTTCTCTGCAGACACACAACAGGGGACACGTGGTGTCTCTCTGAGCTCTGCAGTGGGTGACAGGAGCCAGGGGAGTTTTAAGAGCCTGTGGCAAATGCTACTAATAATTTGCAGTTACTTAATTCTCCTAGAGAGCTGACAAGTCCCCATAACTTAGGGTTTATTTGCTTTCTCCTGAATGTCACATATAATTCTTGTCAAAATGTTTATTTGCCTAATGCAACTTTTAGTACCCAGATAATTGATTCCCTCTATTTGTCAGCCAGGAGGAAGGCAGGCTACTCTTAGCCTCTGGCTGGATTGTGGGAAGTAATACGGTGGCCCCACTCTGTCATCTGCTGACACAATGGGGTAACTTGGCTGCCACACCTTTGCGGGAGAAAAGTCCACTCCATTGTGAGGCCCCGCCCCTCCTACACAGTCTGCAAGCTCAGCTCCATCCCAACACAGGAGTTGTGTTTTCTGCAAAGGGAGCAGCCAACGAGGAGTGAATCACGTCACCCCATGCCTTTTAGGAGGCAAAATTCAATTCTCGGGATGCAATGTCATTTCCAAATCAAGTCAATTCCCCAAGTTGTGAGGGAATTCAACTCAGCCAACACTGACTGAGCACCTCCCATGTGCCGGACCCTCTGCTAGGCTGGCGCCTTAGCGATACATAAGCTTGCCTTCCTGCCCTCCAGGAGTGGAGGCCAACTGGGAGCCGGGCTTGCAAACCAATAACCACAGTGCTGTCTGGGCTGTAAGAGGGAAGTGGACAGAGCACCGGGCGAGCATGGGAAGGAGAAGCCACACTGTCCTGGGAGCCAGCAAAGGTGGCGGGCAGCGGGGAACACAGTGTCCCAGTGCCCCAGGGTGAAGGGGAGAAGGCATCGCAGACATGGGGAGCCCATTAGAAGGACAGGCAGATAGGTAGGAGGTGTGCTATGAGGGGCATTAGGGGGCAGGAGCTGGAGAAGGTGGCAGTCAAATCATGGCACGCCTTGGAGGCCGTCCAGCGATTTTGATGTCACTCGTAGGCCGCGGGGAGCCCCCCGATAACTATGTAGCCGTGCAATCGTGACCCGAGGTCAGCCCTGTGCTGGGTGTGTTGGGCCACCTCTGGGGTTGTGGCAACCATGCAGGAGAGAGACGGTAAGCTAACGCAAGGCAGCGCAGGGGTGGGGGTGAGGGAACAGCACGCATTGCAGAGGTTTGGCATCTGCTCGATATGAAAGTGAGGGACGCGAAGGCGGTCCCTGAATGGGAAGCCCCGGCACAGAACAGATCTGTGGGCAAGAGGAGGCCAGCTCTGGACGTGTCAAGGGCCCAGGGGCCTGGAGGCTCTCCAGGGAGGAGGGTCTGGTGGTTGTTGGAAATGAAGGTCGGGGAAGGGCCTGTCTGTGCCTGGCTCACTGGCCAGAGAGGCCTGAGGCGCCTGCAGAAACCTGGGGTTCCAGAGGGGCTGGGGCAGCAGTCTGCCCACCTCAGGACAATGGCCCTGGGGCCCTGAAAGGCGCTGTTGACTTACCCACAGCCCGCCGCCCACCTGCTCTGGTTGATTGAAGCACACCCGGGGCAGGACCGTGCTTCAGGGAACAGCCCTGACTCTTCCCAGGCCTTTCAGAGGGGAGGGAGGGAGAGAGTCACACTGGGGGGTGGGAGGTGGGGGGCAGCCTCAGAAGGGACCGGAGAGAAATGGGAGCACACAAAGAGATTATGCGTTCTCAGAAATCCGGATAGAGGGGCTGGGCTGGCAGGGGACTAAAAGGTCATCTCAGACATTCCCCCAGGACCTGTGACCGGCTCCAGACCCAGCGTCCCAACAGCCTGGAAAGGCAGGCTGCTCTCACCAGCGCAGACAGCCCCCCTCCCAGGATGGATCAGCGACTGCCGGCTTCCGGAAGCCTGGGGACATCAGAGTCCCACTGGGGTCACCTGGTCATGGTCAGGGGTGTGCTTGGGCAAGAGTTACCCTGACTCACTCGTGTGGCGCCCCACAGGAGGGATGGGACTTACGTGGCCTTGTGGTTAGCAGCACATAGACTTCAGGATCAAGCTAGGCCTGAGTTCAAATCCTGCCTGCTACTGACAGAGGGGACTTCAGAAAATTGCTTAACCATTCTGTGCCTCAGTTTCTTTATCGAAATAGAGATGACGATAATAATAATAGTGCCCACCTTATGTAATTGTTAGGAACGTTAAAGGAGATAATTATGTGAAGCACTTAACATAGCATCTGGTATTTAATTACAAAGTTCTTTGATTACTTTCTCTCTCTCCCTCCTTCCTTCCTTTTTCCTTCCTTCCTTCCTTCCTCTCTTCCTTCCTTCCCAGAAGCCAGAATGTGTGTCGTTCCTGGCCATGTCCCGAGAGCACCTGAACCTGGCAGCGTACATTTGGTTCCAATACTGGAAGGAGCATTTCTGCTGTAAGTGAGTCCACCAGGCCCCAGTGGACATGCGGTCGCCTCAGGCTCTGAACCTCCATCTCCTGGTGGCCCATACAGGCAGGGCCAAGGTCCCACCCTCAAATCAGGGTCATCCCACCAGCCCCTTAAAAGGGGCAGCCCCACCGCAGGAAACGGCACATGCCTCTTTAAGGCCAGCTCTCGCCTGGAAGAAAGAGCCACCTCCCATCTTGGGGGGTCTTCTCACCAACCAGGGGCTGCTCTCTGGGGCTCCTCTACAGGAATCAGCTCAGGGCCTGACTGGGGACCCACAGACTCTCCCTGGGGGACTGACAGTGCACGCCCCACTCCCCACTTGAGCTACCACTACGAGTCCCCCCAGTGAACACAGCAACCAACTCTCCACATTGGTGCCGGGAAACAGAAACTCTCAAATAACAAAGAACCCAGAAGTCATTGCTAATCACATTTGCATAATATGATTTTTTTCAGCAGATTTACCTTTCTAATTATGCTTGTCTCTAGCCAATATTAAAGTGATTTTGCATTCCCTGAGCACGCTGGTGATAAGTGGGCCTGCTCCAGAAGTGGGTGGGGAGCCAGGCTAAGGCATCTTGGAGGCGGAGGTTTTGCCACAAAGCAGATAAATCCCAAGTGAGCAATTAATAAGGCCCACCTACGTTCATGGTGGGGAAGAAAAGTAACAACTGACATCTGCACAGCTCACAAAGGACTTCCACAAGCATCCTCCCCATCTGATCCTTCCGGTAACCCTGCCACCCAATACACAGGCAGAGAAGCTGAGGTTACCTGTCCTAGAACATTTAGGAGTAGAGCCAGGACTCCCGCCCAGATCTCCTGGATCCAGAGCTCTTCAGGGAGGGTCTCTGTAAGAGATGCGCTTCTTACCGTAATTGTACAGCCCCTACCACACGTGTCGACGCTGAAGCAAAGAACAGTCATGGCCCAATTTGCCTCGCTGGGTCCATGGCCCTGGGTGTTCTCCCCACACACTGACTCTAGAACTGGCCACGTGACTTGCTTTCACCTCTGGTTCCGTATAGGAAACACGTCACTAACAGAAACTTGAAAAGTGCTTGGTCCTTGAATGTTGCCTCATGCTGTTCTTGGATTCGTTCAACTACTATGTGAACAAACACAGGCTAGCCTGTTAGAGAATGAGAGGCACGTGGTTCAAACACCTTCATCACCCTGCCAACAGCTGCCTAACCACCAGACACCTGTGAGGTCATTTGAATCCATCCACCTAGGCCCAGTAGACACGTATGTGACTAAGCTGAGATCAGCCAAGCTGAGTCCAAATCACAGAATTGCCCAGCTGCCGCTACACACCAGGATGGTTTGTTACACAGCAAAAACTAACTGCTACAGATAGCAATAGAGCATCCTAGATTCTCACTGTAGGAGAACCCATAGTAAGGACTATGTCCACACACAGCCAGGCCCCTCTGCTCTCCGTGTTCTGCCGTTCCTCGGTTTTGATCCAACCTGGGCAATGTCCTTACCCCAAAGAGCTGGGCTAGCTCACTTCTGAAGTTTTGTTCTCAGAACACAACAGAAAGTATATTTCTTAATCCACCATTTCATACTCCATAACCTCTCTTCCTTAGTAAACCCCAATTACTGACCCCCACCTACTCCTTGCCCCTATAGCACCCCACCGGAAGTCAGCCAGAATTTCAGAGACGGTTGCCTAAGAAAACTAAGCCAGAGCTGGAAAGACTCATAGGCCAGTGCAGACAGCCTCCAAGGTCAGTTTGATCTATGCCCAGGCACAGAGGGTTCTAAGTAGTCTCACTGGTCTTACGAGGTGGCTCAGCTGGAGGCTGGGCCTGGAGCCCTGTCTCCCTTACTTCCTGGGAGATAAACAGCATGTGGAGTAAGGGCACCTGGATTCGAATCCCAGCTCCTTCTCCCAGTAGCTGGCTGACTTGGGCAAGTTACTCTTCCCTCTGTATTTCAGTTCCTCCTCTGTAAAATGGGTATAATTGTAGCACTGACCTCATAGGGCTATTTTCAGAAGTAAATTTACATACGTGAAGCACTACGACAGTCCCCAGCACCTTATAAATGCTAGCCAAGGGCCCATCACCACTCCTACTACCACTCTCTCTCCTGGTATAACTTTTACAATGGCTGTTCTTATTCTTGTTTTCCATGTGTCAGAGGAAGGACCCTGGATGGGAACGATCAAGTTGGCTTCGAGCCCTCACTGTACACTTATGGAGGTTCCCCCTTAGCCAGGGCCAACCTCTCAGGTTCAGACCCCACAAAACGCCATTCTTTTCTCTGCCTTCCTTTTCCTGGACCTACGCCCAACATGTGGTCTCTGCCCGTTTCTCTTTCTCATTAGTCCAGAAATTGTTCTGAAATCCACACGTATGGCTAGTTCCAATTCTGAGGCAAAGGCAGGCTCACCCAACACCACCCCGGAGTCTCATCACCCTTTCTGTGCTCACCCCTCACTTCAACATCACAGTGAGGCAAGGTGACACTATGAGCCTGTAGTCAGAGGGACTACTAGGTTCAAATCCAGGCTGAATCACTCCCTACTTGTGCAGCCTTGGGCCGATCACTTAACCTCTGAGTTTAGACTTCTTTAGCTTTAAGACGGCTCCTTGATACTTCTCCATCTAACAGTTGTTGTGAAGACTAAATGAGCTAATGTGCAAGTAGTAGTTGTAGTGGTAGCTGCTATAACAAATAAGCCCCCATATTACAGTATCGTAGCTTATCACAATAGAAGTATATTTCTCATCCATGTAATAGTTGCATGATATTATTTCTATTTAATTGGTGGCTTTCCTTGACATGGTGATTTGGGGGTCTAGGCTACTTCTATCTAGCAGCTTCGCCGTCTCCTAGAGGCCTGGAGCCCTCTGCACCCAGCCAATAGACAAGTTGGAAAAGATACACCTTATTCTTACTCACCTCAGCCCAGGAGAAATATGTATTGTCTCCCGTCACAGGCCATTTTTGAGACCACGCCATGAGTCCCATCTGGATGTAAGGGGGGTTAGGAACAGAGACAGCCCCTGGCTGGGTAGCACTTCCCAGTGACAACTCCACAATATGGAAGTGGGAGTGGGGGGGGGGGGG
>PVKE010000492.1:97936-120054 GCA_004027555.1 Craseonycteris thonglongyai | reverse complement strand
TCTCCTACGGCTGCCACCATGACTACCCCATCGCTGCTATTGCTATTTTATTAAACGTTGCTCTGTGAAATCGAGATCATAATACCAAGCTTACAGAGCTGTGAGCAGCATTCAAGATGTGAAAGCATGAATAATAGCACCTGTGTGTTCCTCCTCCCATATCCTGTCCCCAGCTGACCCTAGACTGCTTCCTAGGGTCAGGCCCTCCTCGGCGGAGCTCCTGCTAATCCCGCATGTGGGGCTTACCACCCTTCCCAGCAGAAGCCAGCCCCTCCCGTGGGCTCTCCCCCACCTTAAGGTCGTCGAGGTCTGCTCTCTCCCTCTCCTAAGAAACACTAGAGACAGTTTTCCAGGTCAGGCTCACCTGATCTGTTCATGCTCGGAACAAAATGCTCTCTGCTCACTTTTCTCTGGAGCACAAAACGGATTCAAAGAAAAAAAAATTGAATTTCATGGGTTACCTCCCTTTCCCCCCATGACTAGTTCTTGTCTGACACTAATGATGTTTCAGGTCGCTATTTGCCACATGCCCCTCCTACCAGCCTACTCACTCAATTTCTGTTAATTCCCACATTTTTTCTGGAATGTTTCCTTTGGAAAGAATTTCATTTGCAGGGGCAGGTCTCCCAGAAGTCTGGGGCCACACATTTAAGCATGGCGCTTCCTAAGACCAGGTTATTATAGGTCAGAGTGGCAAAATGGATTAAGAACTTGACTTGAAACAATGAAGTACATGGAAGAAAACATAGGTACTAGGCTTCTAGACCTCAATCTAAGTGGTGCTTTGTGAGCAGAGGATCTGAATAGACATTTTTCCCAAGAAAGACATGCAGATGGCCAATAGGACCATGAAAAGATGTTCAACATTACTAATTATCCAGGAAATAAAAATCAAAGCCACAGTGAGATATCACTTCACACCTGTTAGATTGGCTATTAGCAAAAAGGCAAAAAATAAGTGTTAAAGAGGATGCGGAGAAAAGCGGACCCTCGTATGTTGTTGGTGAGAATGTAACTTGGTGCAGCCACTATGGAAAACAGTATGAAGGTTCATCAAAACATTAAAAATAGAACTATCATATGACCCTATAATTTCTCTTCTGGTTATTTATCCTAAAAATATGAAAACACTAAATCGAAAAGATACAGGCACCTGTATGTTCACTGCAGCATTATTTACAACAGCCAAGATAGGGAAACAATCTTCATCCATCAGTGGATGAACGGATAAAGAAGATGTGGTCTACTTGTATTTATTCACTGGAATACTATTCAGCCATTAAAAAGGATGAACTATTGCCATTTGCAACAACATGAATGGGCCTTCAGGGCGTTATGCTAAGTTAAATAAGTCAAACAAAAAAGAACCAAAACTATGATTTCACTTATATGTGGAACATGAACTAAAACAAACACACAGACAAAACAAAACAAAAACAACAAACTCAGACACAGACAACAGCACGGTGGTTACCAGAGAAGGAGGTGGGAGGGGGTCAAATGGGTAAAGAAGGTCAAAATGTGGGTGACAGATGGAAACTAGCCTTCTTATGGTGAGCATTCTATAACATATACAGATATCAAATTATAATGTTGTGCACCTGAAACTTGTATACTGTTATTAACCAATGTTACCACATAAATAAACAGTGTTTAAGAAGTGATTCCGTATATAAAAGTTTAATGACCAGAATGTGCCTTAAAACTGAGAGAATAAAAATAAGATTGTGGAATAAAAAGTACCTTTTGAAATCCTTAATGCCATTATGAAAGAGAGAATGTTTTCTTTAAAAAAAAAAAAAAAAGTAAAAATAAAGGTCAGAGTGGGCTTTGGGGACAGGCACTGAGGCTGTTCATATGATCTTATAATTTCATCACTTTAAAAAAGGGGAAAGAAAGACGCCCATGTTGGGTCATGCTGGAGAAAGGCAGGAGGAGACATCCAGAGAAAACGACAGACAAGGCGAGACAGGATTTATCACACATGCATCCCACCCCACCCTCTTTCCCCAGAATAATGTTGTGGATTTGAGTTCTGCTGCTTCCTCCCTAGCTACGTGATTTTTAACAGCTCATTCAAGTTCCCTGAACCTCTCAGTTTCTTCACCTACAAAATGGGGTCCCAATGGCCACCTCACAGAAAAATAGAGACAATGAAACAAACTCAACATATGCAATACAGTCAGCAGAGTGCAGGAAGCTTAGTAAAGTGACCGATAAACAAGAATTCCCTTTGCCTTTTTCCTTCCAAAAGAAATGCAGATTAAACTTTCTGAGTCTGAGGTTAACTGGAATTTTTCTAACAAAAACAGTACTTCCCTGAATACAAAAGTAGGACGTTGTTAGTATATCTTCAAGCAACAAAACTTTTGCAGTGCTGCGGAGGCTGTGCCAGGGCCACGGGGCAAGAAAGAGTGGCCACAGGGAAATTAAAATCTTGTATACACTTTGTATTAAGTTGCCAATATTAAATATTTTTATCTACAAAACAGTGCTTTTATACAGTTCAACCTAAATCTAGTGATAATCATAACAAGAATAGCAATGTATTATACAGTGGGACTAGGTACTAAGCCTGACTCTAAGCATCACTCATTAAATCTCACAACAACTCTGCAGGGCAGGTACTACTACCATCCATTTTACAGCCAAAGAAACTTCAACACAGAGAGGTTAAGTGACTTGCCTGGGATCACACAGTTAGTGAGTGGTAGAACTGGGATTTGAACCCAAGTAGTCTAGCTCCAGAGGCCATGATTTTAAGCCACTACATTTTACTGCTTCCTATGTGGATAACTGAGAGGCTCCTGGAGTAGGATCCCATCTATCCATTTGGATCTCAGATGAGCAGGGAGGAAGGAGGCTGCAAAGCCCGGTCAGCAGGAATGCCCAGAGGAAAGAAAGAGTGGCTGTCACCCCAGGGTCAGCCAGCAGTGCTGAGCCAGTCCTTGGAAGACTGATGCTACTCCTACTCCCCCCAGCACTACATGGCAGGTACTGGCAAGGGCCCAGGCCCACCCTCTTTCCTGAGCATTTCATTTCCCTGTCCTTTGCGGCATGACTCTCATAAAACTATTCATTTCTTAATTCCAATGGCAGAAAGAAATTTAATCAAGTTGCTTGAATATGACAACAGCCTCCCGCTAAGCCTGCTACCTCCCGAGGGTCATTGGGAGACCATGCCCTGTTAATATTTAGCTCCAACAGCAAACATTATGGCTTTCAATTTAGAAGATTATGCTTCTGGTTAGTTATGTATCGGATGTGCGCGCGCACTCGCTGGGTGGCTCAGCTCGTCAGCGCAGGAGCATTTTGCCAGGGTTATAAAAAAAATGTCATTTTTCCTGTGAGCTCTTTCCACTCAGTGATCCAGAGAAGTAACATCGGGACCAAAACCATATTCTGAAAAATAATTGATCTATTCAGTAGCTCACAGGCCTGCATTCCAACCACCCAAAAGAACCATTTTCGGGAGAGCCAGGGGGCCAATACGGGAGATGACTGCAGTGAAGGATCAATCTGCCCCTAGTCTGTGCAGTTTGAACTGCCCAGAGAGGCTTGGAACTGTCCGCGGTACTGAAACCAAGCTGTCCCACGATTACCAGGGAGTGGGGATGAATACTGGCTAGAGGGACTGGCTGATTGTCTGGGGAGCTGTGCCCATTCTAGTGCCTTGGATCCTTACATTTTTCTTCTTTCTGGAACTCCCAATTGTCTTTCTCATTCTGGATCAATGCTCAAGTGCCTTCTCTCCTGTTCGCTCTCTCTCGCTGCTGCTTTCTTCCTGAGGAGTTTATCCCCACTAGCCGTTTCATGATTTTCCTCTTTTCCTTTTCTTTTCATTTGTACTCTTCCTTAGGATGGTACAGATCCTCTGGTGGGTCTGAGAAGCTCAATACTTCGGAAATACAGACCCATCTTTCTTCCTTTGACCCATGCTTCCTCTCATTCAATTTCTCTGTCTCATCACTGCTCCACCCCCAACTTGCTCCTTCCTTCTTGCCTGCCTCCTGCTGTCTGCATCCTTTTTCTTCTCCCCCAGCTCACCCTTCTCTACCCACTCCTTTGTTCTCCTTGACATTGTTAATCCTACCTCTCCTCTTTCTTTTTCTTCTCTCTCTCTCTCTCTCTCTCTCTCTCTCTCTCTCTCTCTCTCTCTCTCTCTCTCTCTCTCTCTCTCTCCAGCCTAGTTCATTTATTTTTTTCTCTCTCTGCCCTCCCTTTTCCATCAACCTCCTTCACGGTCTCTCTCAGTATTTCCATTTGTCTCTCCCCATTACACTCTCTTTTGTTTCTTCTCTTTTCCTCACTCACCATTTATTCCTTCTTCTGTATTTCCCTTCCTTGCACTCACTAGCTCCCTCCTTCTCTCCCTGCTTTGTCTCTTTCCATATTTCTTTGCCATTCCCTCCCTCTCATCTATCCACATTTCTGTCACTTCTCTCCCTCTTTCTCTCTCCCTCTCCCTTTCTTCATTCCTGCCCTGCTCCCTTCCTCCCCTCTCCATCTCTCTTCAGCCTCCTATTCTCTCTTCCAACACAGATCTCCTCTTCAGGAGCCCCCAGCTGCCTGGTGAATTCATTTTAGCAGCTATTAGGGATCAGCACCTGCCCTGATACTTGGTAGGGAAGATGAGTTTGAGATAAAATGGGCTGTTTCAATCTCAGCACATCTGTAATTGCATTACCATTAAATTGCACCATTTTCCAAAGGTGAGAGCCTAGGGCCCTTGTGCTGAGAGTCTCCTGTAAATCCGCTGCCAAGTCCCATGTGCCGTGGAGGCCCCAGGCAGAGGGCAGAGTAGACCTAGCTTGATTTGGCCACCATATTAATTCCCATTATCGTCGAGGTCTCTTGTCCATTTTATTTTAAAAGTAAAAGAACCCCTGGTAATCATTACTTCCCGTTTTCTCATCTCACAGACAAAGAAACTGACACTCAAAGAAAGAAAGGGAATTGCCCAAGGTCACCCAGGCATGAGCCCCTGAGCCTGCATGTGTCCCTCATTCTGCAGCCTTCCTGGAAGTGAGGGCTACAGCAGAGAAAGTGGGGGGAGGCGAAAAGTCAGGGTCCAGGATTTTCAGGTTCCAAGAGGGGTGACCTTGGTGCAATATG
Source organism: Craseonycteris thonglongyai (assembly GCA_004027555.1). Classification (NCBI taxonomy): domain Eukaryota; kingdom Metazoa; phylum Chordata; class Mammalia; order Chiroptera; family Craseonycteridae; genus Craseonycteris; species Craseonycteris thonglongyai. The sequence goes on along the minus strand of PVKE010000492.1, from coordinate 114,939 downwards.
CAAGGGTCTGTCGGATCCAGTGAGCAGGATACAAAAATGGCCCATGGGGCAGAGGCTAGAACCATCATGACTTCCTGGGGTCTGTCAGGTCTGGCCAGGGCTACAGAGGACAGACTTCAGCCCGAGGAGCTGCAGAGCTGGTCACAGGCGGATGGCGATGGGGCACGTCAGTGCTCCAGACAGATGGGCTGCTATGCAGGGCAGGACACTGTTTCCAGCTAGGACTTGGGACGCGCAACCAGGGCATCCGTGCAGAAGGCAGCACATAAACCAAGGCAGCCGCACAGAGGCGGGCAGCAGGGATTGCAGGCCAGGGGCTCAGCCAGCTGGTGCCTGTGTGGAGGGAGAAGCTGGACAGGACGGAGCCTGGAAGCAGGGAAGGCAGGACGCAGATGGTAACGGGTGGATTCAGAGGGAGAAGCGTGCACACACTACCGGCTGGACATGAACAAGGACTTCAGACAGGAGGTTATAAGGGAAAAGCTGGTGATTCTGGGAAAGAGGCCATCCTGACACAAAGCACCAAGCAGAGGAACTCCAGGGGGCCAGAGCAGGCGACACAGGACACAAGGGCCTGTCCCTTGGGTTCTGTTCTGCCTTCCTGAGGAAAATAAATGCAGCAGCAAACCCAACCCAAGCTTTCTTGCACTTGGGGATCATTCCCAATGCCAACCTCCTGCCAGGCAGCCTGAGGACGGATGGGTTAGGAAGGACAGGGAGATCCTCGCCACATGGTCCCTGAGGAGTCTGGGAGCCCAGGGATGCCCACTCCCTAGCCCCCAGCACCGATGACAGCAGGAACCTAAACAGGCAGGGTGAGCAGATGCAGGACCCCAGCCCGGCACCCCCAGTGCCAGGGCTGGGAGGCCAGCAAGCCAACAAACAAACAGCGAACGTGTCCCCGGGCCCCAGGGTCAGCCTGTCGCAGTGGTGACACCTGCTTTGAAGCCCAGACTGATACAGTCAGAGTATGCAGCATCCAGAGACAAAATAAGGGTGTTTGATGATGTGAAATAGCTCTATGTGTAATCTGGGTGCGTGACAAGGGCTGCAAGAGCCTCTAAAAGCTTCCCCAGCCTGGCCCGCCTCTGAGGTTGGCCCATTATGTTGTTTGCTGCCTTGTGATTAGGAGGAAGCCAGCCCCTGCCAGCTCTGGCTCCATCCACACTGAGCCTTCCCTCCCCCTCCCCGCAACTCCAGGCACCCATGGGGACCCCACCACAGGTCATCGGGCCCAAGGCCAGCTGCCCCAGCAATTCTGAGATAAATCAATTAGGATAAATGAGCTTAGTGATGTATGATGCCCTGGCTCCACTGCATGCCTTCTGAACTACTAGCTCTCCGGAGAAGATCAATTATAGAGCGCCATACTAATGCTCTTTTAATGGAATTTGTTATTTACGTTTAAGAACAGCAGGGATTGAATGTATGGGAGTTAGATACCTGTTATGTGCATCCCAAATCAGGGGCAATGGATGGAGCTAATCTCAGGAAGGACCTGTTGAACCAGAAAGAAAGGCAGGAGTCAGTCTGAACCCTGCAGAAGGTCGCGCCACATCCTGGAAGGTTTTTCTGGATTGATTGCACGTGTTTGTGGAATTAACTTTTCACCCTATGTAAACAGGCCTTCTTATGTTGGTAGAAACAAAGTAGAAAAGTGAAGGAGATGTTGAAGGGAAGAGCCTGGCTGGTCTTAAACAAGTCATGGTGGAGGGTACAGACAAAAAGAGCTCATTTGATTTGGGGTCATATTAATAGAGATATATTATCATGAGCAAAGGGGGTTTTGATCTTGCCCTAGCCAGGGCTGGCGAACCTTTTGGCAATTGAGTGCCAAAGTTTATGAAATAAGAGTATATTCGCTCAATTCACGTGCCAACCCATCAAGTGAGATAGAGATATCGATTATTTTTATGTCTATAAGAGCATAAACAATAATTTTTTAAATGGTATTCACAGCTCCGCGTGCCGAAATAATTGCTCCGCGTGCCACTTTGGGCACACGTGCCATAAGTTCATCACCCCCGCCCTAGACAGTCCAGTTCAGTGTAGGAAATCATGCTGCCCAAGTGACATTGACCAGTTGGGACATGTGAAGTGGACAGTAGCTAGAATATGAGAGGTATAAAAACTGAATTCTATGAAAGTTGCAGGGAGCTCCTGAGAAATGGAGATGGGAGAAGGCAAAGCTATTGGTCCTTCCTTCTCTAACGCAGTAGTTCTTAGCCCTGGCTGCTTCTTAGAATCATCTGAGGATACCTTTAGAAAATACCATTGGGGGATGCCGGGATGGCTCAGCGGGTTAAGCGCTTGCCTTGCAGCCCTGGGGTCCGAGGATGAAATCCCAGCCCTGGCCCATGCAGACCTATGTGCTGAACTGGGGTGTGTTTCCCATGTGGGAGGCCCCAGCCCAGTTCCTGCCCTGAGCAGACTCACACCCACCTGTGGAATAAAACTATATCAAAAATTAATGACATACAACTATAAAGACTGCTCTGGGCCCTCCCACTTCTCTCTCTCTCTCTCTCTCTCTCTCTCTTTCTCTCTCTCTGTCAAAATCAATAAAAATAAAAAATCTGAAAAAAGAAATTACCAATGCCCAGACCTCCCTCCCATAAGTTCTGATTCAAATGGATCGAGGTGGACCCAGGCACTAGTATTTTCAAAAGGCCCCCAGGTGATTGGAATGTGCAGCCAAGGTCAAGAACCATGGTTCTGAAGGACCCCCAGTAGAAGGATGGCTCTTACTATGTGCAACTCCAGGTAACAGAACACATATGGATGGGTGGATGTTTTTGTCCTGATGTGTTAGATCCCTGTGGTGGGTGGACCGGCTGAGGCTGAGGCTGAGGTGAGCTGGAGGGAGGGGCTTGAGCCACTTCCTGGCTCCTCTGTAAGGGCGGCTGTTCGCAGTTGGGGCACAACACTAAGCAGACAACCAGACACAGCCACGTGGAGGCGGAAATGATTTGCAACCAGCCTCCTGCTTGTTGACTGAACCTTTGTGAAGGAGAATATAAAGGAGTGCACAGTGTGGCCAGGATTCCCACCCCAGGGAGACCTGTGAGGTCCGGGCAGCGCACCGGGTGTCTCTGGGCAGAAGCAACACTCAGAGTTGAAGGGAAGGGTCCAAGCATCCTGGGCCAAGACACCTGTGGCCGAGTGTATTCAGGGCCCTGGCCAGTCGCCAGGTGCTCAGGAAAGTGCACGGGCCTGCCCACACCCCCAGACCCCTTCAGAGGAGTGGCCTGCTGGGCAGGACCTGGGCAGAAGAGCCAAAGCCTTGTCCTCTTAGACAAAGACTCAGGACTGAGTTGCTGTCCTGGAGAAATCAGGCCGAACCCGATGCCCCACTGAGCAGGAATCGTGGCAGCATCTGGGGAAGAGGGAATGAGACTTCCTTGAACACCTACCAGAGCCAGACCCAGTGTGTCTGCTGCACCTCCATCATTCTTTGCTCCTAACAGAGGCCCTGCAAGTAATGGGGCGTTGTGAACATATTACAGGTGGAAAAACTGAGGCTTGGAGAGCTCAAAACACCCGCATGGCCACAGCCAGGGTCTGCTTCCACGTGATGGCTGTCTGTGCCCAGGACTGAAGCCAGCAACACAGAGCAGACTTTCAGGGCAGGCAGCGCCCCACCCCCAACCTCCCACAGCCCAGACCTTCCCTCGCTCTCAGAATCTGGGGATGGGGGTCACTGGAGCCCCTAAGAAGTCAAGGTAGGGGATACAGGAAGCTGTGTGACACAGAGATGGTGGCACGAGCTCAGTGCTGTGTGGTGCTGCTTTCTCTAAGCCAGAGATTCTGGGAAGCCTCCCTGTCATCTGCCAAATGGGAATGGCAGCCTCTGTGCAGTCCCCTGCCATGCAGTGATAGGGTACAAGGTTTGGAAACATTACAGACCCCAAAGGTCACCTTGCCCCCTCTGACGAAGCATGATCTCCTAACACCTACACACAGGCACACACAAGTGTGCCTACTTGCACACAGACACATGAGCATGCTCATTTACACACAATCAAATTATACTGTGCACATTTCCCTGTTGTCCATCCCAAGCCTTTGGTAAAGTCTTATTTAAATATTCCAGCCCAGTCTCAATTAGGCCAAAGTGTTTCCATTCCTATGTCAAAATAGCAAATCAAGAGTGGGGTGGCCATTAATACACATAGAAGTCACATAATAATCAATATTTGGTGGAAGGAAGGGAGAGAGGGAGGGAGGGAAAAAGGAGATCCTGCAATTGCAATTGTAACAATTCACATATATAGAACACAGTGAACAATGAGCTCTGCTATCTTTTACCTCAAATAATCCTATGACAGATGTTGTTATTCCTAGTTTACAGGTAAGACATCTGAAGTTCAGAGAGGGTAAGTCACTATCTCAAAGACACACAGCTAGTAAGTGGGACCAAAAGCTATAGAGCAGAAAGCCAGGTAAGGCCTGCATTTACGACATCTCAAGAATTATTTAAGGCCCCAGTGAGCTATCTGGAAGCTCTCCCAGCCTCTCTCCTCACCCACTTCCCTCTCTTTCTATCCCATTACCCTGCCTTCTTTTCTCCATAGCATTTCTCACCACCTGACTTTATTACTCATGTATTCGTTTGTGTTACGGTCTGTCTCTCTCACTAGCAGGTAAGCTCTGGAGAGGACTCCCTCATGCTGACCACTGCATGCCCATTGCCTAGCACAGTGCCCAGCACACAAATGTCCCTCCAAGCAGCAATTCAGGCCTAGCTCAGGGATTGTTCTGGGGGGTGTGAGGGGCTTGGGGTATGGGAGGTATTCCTGGTGACGTGGCTGGCTTCCATGTCCTCCTCTGCAAAGGTTCAGTAAACAAATGTGAGGTTGGTTACAAATTATTTCTGCCATCTTGCATACAATGGCGTTAACAGCTGGCTGAGCTACAATATAGCAATTGTATAAATTTCCAGGGCATTTTCATGTTTCCGTCTCCTTATGTATTTCTAGTTGACCAAACTTGTTCAAATTGCCATTAGCTGCAATGCCGTGACCTGGCTCACTGGGTAGGAAGGCAGTGGCTGGGATTTAATTCCTCAAGGGCCGTGGAGGGGACATGGGGGGGTCTGGGGCTGGCAACCAGCTGCTTTCATCTGTAGACGTCATTCCTCATGTTCCACTGGGGCCTCCGTTTGACCAACTTCTGTATCTGGTCAGATCCTTCTGTCTTGGGACTTTAAGGCCATTTTCTGCCACATTTCCAGCCAAAACAGTGGCTGACAGAACCCCTCCTTAAATAAAATCCCACTCCAAATTCAAAGCCATGTATGGACACAGGGAAGGCGAGATGTTGAGAAAACGGGGGTTCTGTTTGGAAAAGTTAGAGTCCAGGTGTACCGCACAGCGGTTGTACATGATAGAATTTATGCAGCGATTCCCCAGATCAGTGGAGTACCCACCCGGCACTATGCATGGTTGTTGCAACATTGTTGACTATAGTCCCTGTTCTATAATGTACATCCCCATGACTATTTCGTAAATACTTCTTAATCCCTTTGCCTTTTCCCTCCAGCTCCCCGCCCTCCTCCCCTCTGGCAACCATCAGTTTGTTCCTTGTATCTATGAGTCTGTTTCTGTTTTGTTTGCTTGTTGTGTCCTTTAGACTTCACATACAAAATAAATAAGTGAATTTTTTTAAATTAAATTAAAAAAATAAATTTTAAGTTATAATCCATGGGGAGTGGGGGAAGAAGGGAAACCTTAAAAGCTTTTTAGGGCTGGAAGAAAAATTTGCACATTACTCTATCCCTAGCACCTGGCGTGGAGGCCCACACGGAGAAGGGAATGAATGTTGCTTGAGGAAGAATGAATGAATGAATGGATGGATGGATGAATATAGCGTAAAGAGCATGCCTAGGCTTGGGACCAGATAACCGGCTGCCAATCCTGGTTCCACTGTTTTGTGATCGTGGGCCAATCCCCTAATCACTCTGAGTAGTGGTTTCCTCGTCTGTAATACCAGCAGAGCATTCAGAGTTAGAAGATGTCACAGGACCCCCTCCCCCAAGTTTCAGAGGGAGAGAAAATTGTGTAACTGTCAGCAACGTGTTAGAACTGTCAAAAGGACATCCAGAAGGCACATCAAGGTGAAGCAAAACTCACAGTTCTAACAATGGTGTTACAGTGATGTAAAGTTTTTCCTTCCAGAAAAGAAATATCAGCCTCCCACTGCTATTATTCATCCAAGCAACCAGTAAACCTCGAACACTGTAGCCCCGCCCTGCCTAAGGTCTTAGAGACAATACCTGAGGGGTCTTTGTGACCATCAGCCCTGCAAACAAGGAGGAGGTCAGGGCAGCCTGGGGAACAGCCTCCCGGAGGAGAAGACCCATGGAACCACCTGAGGAATTGACGGGACCGGCTACGTGGAGATGGGGTTGACTGAACCCATCTTCCTTGCTATTGGGCCAAAGAGAACTGGGCGTAGTTGTTGGATTTTGTTCTATCTTAGCCTCAGCCCAGCCTGGCTTTAAGAATAACAACAATTTATTGAGCACATACTATGTGCCAGGCAGCATGCTAATTACATACAGGTAGCTCTCATTTCATCTGTATGACTTTCCCACAAAATACATGTTGTTGTATTGACCCCAGTGGTCCCCATCTCCTGGTACTCATGTCCTTGTGTAATAATCCCCTCACCTTGAGTGTGGGCTAGACCTAGTGACTCACTTTCAATGACTAGAAAAGGGTAAAGGTGATGGCATGTCACTTCTGAGACTAGGTTATAAAAGGCAGTGACTTCTGTCTCAGTTGCTCGCTCACTCGCTCTCTCTCTCTCTCTCTCTCTCTCTCTCATGATGAAACCAGCTAGAAAGGCCCATGCAGTAAGAAACTGAGGGCAGCCTCCAGCCAACCTCCAATGGGGAACTGAGACCCTCAGTCCAACAGCCCTTGAGGCACTGAATCCTGCCAACACCCCATGGATGAGTTAAGAAGTGGTTCCCTCTGCCACACAGCCTTCAGATGAAACTATGACCCAGCGACATCTTGACAGCAGCCTGTGAGATGCCTTGCGCAGAGAACTTAGCTAAGCCATACCCATAGTAACTGCAAGATCATATGTGTAGTGTTTCCAGTTACTACACTTGGGGGATATTTGTTATGCAGCAGTAGGTGACTAATACAATTGTTATTCCCATTTTATAGATGAGGAAACCAAGGCTCAGAAAAATCACCAAGCTTGCCTGAGTCACACAGTAAGTGGTGGAGCCCCAATTAGAACTGGAGTTGATCTGACCTCAAAGCCTGCATGCCTCATCCAACAAGCCCTCCGCCTCCTCGCTGGGCCTGACACTCAGAAGCTGATCGGTCCTCCGGTCACAGGCTGCGAGGCTCTACCAGCAGCCCTCTTGCCCATCTGTCCACGGCTCTCCTGTTCACTGATGTGGCTTTATTGGGTTTTGAGGATTCAATCACTTCTTGGCAAGAGCCAGTATGACACACTGATCCCCTGACTTCTGGTGCCACCTTAAACAGATACACTGACCCTGCCTCCTTGTCTGGAGAAGGTGATGGTGTACAAGGAACAGTGGCAAAATAATAATAATAATAATAATAAATTTTCAAAAGACAAGGGAGGGAGGTGGTTGCAGGTTGGTGAGAGAGCCAAAGGCCATGTCCTTTGAGAAGCACCCCCATCAGCCTTGACCCTCAGTCCCGAGCATTGCCAGTACCCACTCCCCCCACCTTCCCTACCCCGGCCCTCCCCAGCAGTTTCTCCAGGCCTGCAGAGCCATCTCAGCCCCCACTGCCATCGCCCATGCCAGACAGCTGAAGGTCAGATCAGGCCAGACCATCCTCCTGGCTCACGACTCTGCCCCAGAGCCCAACACAGTTGCCAGAGCACGGGACACAGTGCTGTCCTTGGTGGTCAAGAACCTAAGGAGCTAGACTCAGCCAGACTTGCTTCCAGTCCCTGTTCTACCATGTATGCTCTGTGACCTTGAGTACCTTCTTCAGCCTCAGTTTCCTCATCTGCAAAATGGAAATGTTAATAGCAAAAATGATACTAGCATTATCATTGTTATTAGTTCTTTGTTTGTAAAGTCGGGATAGTTCTGTATTTCATGGAACTCTTCGCTGGCTGTAGAACATGCCATTGTCACCTAGACCACTAAGAAGAAACGTGTGCTGTCAGTTATCACCCCATCAATCATCAGATGCCCCCCGCCCCCCAAGAGTGATCTTAGAATCAATGACAGATGGAAAAGGTGTCGCCTCGTGGCGTGGCATGGGGATTCGATGGGATAATACCAAGGTGCTCAGTCAATGCTTGTTGAATGAATGGAGGCTGGATTTCCACCCAGGACCCAGGACCCTCAGCCCAGTGCTCCTCCCACTATGCAGTCTCCCATCGCTGCCCACTCTGCTCACACCGCAGCCCCCACAGGGCAGCCCCTGACCGGGAGGGCGGCACCATTCACAATCTCAGCACCTGGCCCCCCAGCCCTGCAAAGCAGCCCTCCCTATAGCCACGGAAGACCCCACCGGGCCTCTAGAGCCACAGGCAGCAGCCCCGGGGCCGGCCCGACCCCCCAGTGGGACAGCACTCTGGACTCCCTTCTTGAAGAGCAGCTGCCCTGTCCTGGCTAGGTCCCGAGATCGCCCCGTCTGGGCCTCAGTCTCTTTCTCTGTAGAATGGGGATAATGGCTGCTTCTCAGGATTGCTATGAGAAGCCTATGAGACCAGGTCTGAGGAAACCCTTCTCTTGCTCAGATGTGAGGCTCAGAGCCAGGAAAGGGGGTGCTGGGCAGAGGCCTCTCCCCAAATGCCTCTTGAAGCGAGGATTACACGGGCGCTCTAGATGTTTCCTTAGGAAGTTCTTCCCAAGATCTGCCTTGTGGCCTTCTAGCTGCACAAGTCCAGGCACCAGGCTAAGCAAGCCTAGTGGGTGAAGGCAGCTGGAGCAGCCTGTACCTGAGGCAGCAGGGTGGGGGAAGGGCTGAGGGGTTACATGAACTGCAGTCCAGCCTCCAGTGTAGTCCTGTATGCCTTGGGCCGGACAGGCACTCACAGAGCTCAATAACTTCTCCAATTTTCAGAAATATGACTTCTGGCTTCTCTGCATCCAGGCCTGTTTCCCAAGTGCCTCTATCTAGGAGGGTCAGTCCCTCCCCAGCCACCTCCTGCCATGACCAGAACTGAGACCTCCTAGTGCCGGGCCCCTGAGGCAGAATGAGTCCAGGCTCCCCCGGCCCCCACCCCAGCCAGATTCTGGCTCACCTCGGACCAGCTGGCAGCAGCTGCTGGGGAATAGCAGTCCCCACTCCCGGTTATGACGAGCTCCTAGTCTCTCTGTGCAAATTAGGAGCACTTCACGGTAATCCAGCCTGCTCTCAGCCCCAGCAGACACTCTGAAATCAAAGGGCTGGATCTGAGTCATTGAACAGTGAAGCTCCCCCACCACCCATCTCCCCAGCAGTCCTGCCTACAAGGAGGGGTGAAGCTGCCTGTCCTCCCCCTTCCGAGTCTCCTCCCCATGCTGAGCCCTGCCCCGGTGTCCAGGCGCCCAAGTCCATGGCCAGCTTCCCCACGGGTCACATGGGAGTCAGCCCCTGAGCAGCGCTCCTGTCCTACGACATGCACCTGGAAGAATACCCACCATTTGTGGAGACCTCAGGACCAGCCGGGCCCCTGGCCAAGGGCTTTGCATGAATAATCTCTTACAAGCCTCAGGACAGCCCTGTGAGGTTGGCCCGCTAGTCCCATTTTTCAGATGAAGGGCAGAAAGGTACAGAGTGCCTTGGCCAAGGTCACAGGGCTGGCTAGTGGTGGGAGTGAAATGCAACTCCACCACCTTCTGACTGTGCCCCTGCCCCCTCCCTGCCCCCGCCACCCACCGCTGGGGACAGTCAGATCTGCATGTCAAGATGTCCATGTGAGTGTACACTCCACGAATACACCCACTCACATACTCATGTGTCCAGGACTCAAAGTTAGACTTTTCTTCCTCGAATGGACCCAAAAGGAATGTGAGACAGGCTGCAAACTAAGGGCCCAGGCGACTGAGCAGAAAATCAATCCGTAATGGAAGCTGAAATCTCCGCCAGGTGCCTGGGAGGGCCAGCCAGCCCAGCGAGGGAGGCGGAGCCAGCCCAGGGAGGGAGGCGGAGCCAGCCCAGCGAGGGAGGCGGAGCCAGCCCAGGGAAGGAGGCGGAGCCAGCCCAGCGAGGGAGGCGGAGCCAGCCCAGGGAGGGAGGCGGAGCCAGCCCAGGGAAGGAGGCGGAGCCAGCCACCGGGGAGGAGCACACAGCCCGCTGCGTGGCAGGACCCCACCCCCACCCCCAGCCCCAACCCCACACTATTTCCACATTGCTGTTGCCAACAGGTCCCGACTTCCGCCTCCCGCTTCCTGGTGGTAGCTCCCTCCCAGATGCCGAATTCCAAATGCAATGAAAAATAAATATTTTAAGGCTCTGTGGCCTGAGTCACCGGAGTTTGGTGGCAGCTAATGCTCTGCAGCTGGCCCTGCCCACGGGCCTGCTTAGCATGCAATTAAGATGCAAAATGACATCCCTCAAAAGCTCCCCTCTGAGCCTCTTTGCTTATCCCTTCAAGCCCTTGGTGGGTTAAGAAGGTTCAGGAACAGTGGGGAGGCGTTTCTCCTACACCCGTATTGGCACAAGGTCCAGGCCGGGTTTATGGGCTTGACTCAGAGCCAGGCCTAGGGCTGGGACTCTAGCCTCAGCTGCCCCCTCCTCCTGGCTCCCTGCAAACCATCCCCACACCACACACACACACAGAAACCTGAGAAAGCAAACCAGACTGTATCCCAATTTGACCCCATCCACAATGCCCCATTGGCCTTAGGTTAAAATCCAAACCACTGACAGTGACCCCAAGCCAGACCCCTTGGTGGGCTCCTCTTCAATCTGACCTCCGCTCTCCCCACTCACCTTCTCCAGCCACAGGGGCCGTCTTGTACCTGCCTGAGGGCCTCTGCACCCGTTGTTTCATTTTCTCCTGATTTGCGCATAGCTGGTTCCTATGAAACGTTAATGTCACCTCTTTTCAAAAAAGCCTCCTTACTGTGTGCCAGGCACTGCACCAGCTATCTGATAACAGCTCAGGAAGTGAGAAAACGGAGGCACAGAGCTGTGAACTTGTCCTGGACCACACAGCCAGAGTTCAAGTTTGAACCCACGTGTTCTGGCCTCAGAGCTCTGGCTGCTGCTGCTGGCTCTTCCCACTTCTTCCTCTTCTTGGCCCCTCTCCCCAAACCAGCAGCAACGGCGGGGCCACAAGCATGAACTCCAGCACCAAGCGGAAGCTGCACTTCTCTCTTCCTCGGTGTGTGACCTAGAGCAGCCTCTGTTGGCCCCTCTCGGAGCCTCGGTTTCCTCATCTGCACCATGAGGGTGATCACTCTCCTGAGCCAGCACACAGGCTGAAACAAAATCAGCTCTGAAACTGTTCTCAGGGGTGTGGGTCCCTAAATCTCACCCCTATTGGACTTCACCTCTTCCTGACTCAGATCTGACTGCAGCCTCCCCCAACCCCCCAGGCTGTTTCCTGACCCCTGACCCTGTAAAAGTCAAGGCCATGGTTCATGACTTTCACATTCAACTCCTGGTCTATCTGGCTATTGCTCCAGTTTAACCCAGTGGCCCACACCTCACTGAGGACAAAGACTGTGGCTCCTGTGGCATGTCTTTTCTCAGACCCCTCACTCCTCTCCCAGCCTCCAGAGCATCTCTGGGGCCTGGCAGGTGGGGGTCCTGACGCCCACAGGTGGGCTGATACATGTGGCATGAGTGCACGCATATGAGAACACATGCGCAGGCTGCTCTGTGAGCACTCAGGACAAGACAAAGGGCGAGTTGTGTTTTACACACATCTGTCTGGCTACACTCACACACGGGTTTACCAAATGTGCACACACACTAAGTGTGGACTGGGATGGGTGCCCACCACCCAAGAATAGGGCCAGGTAACCCACGTAAACCACTCTATCAGAGAAATCACCAGCTCCCCTGCCATACACACACAGATCCCCAGGAAGGATCCAGGAAAAGCAATGTAGAAACAAGAGCGCCACAGCTGGAGGAGGGCCAGGCCGTGTTTGACGGAGGCACGGCCAGCCTTTCTGGCCCCAGATCTGGCCACCATGTTCTCAGAACATCTGGGGTCCAAACCCAGGCTCTGACCCCCGCCCGTGGCGGCCTGAGGAGCTGCCTGGGACTGGCTCCCTAGAGCCATCCTGGAGCATCTGCGAGCCCTGGGGCTGCCCAGCCCCACCCCCACTCCCCGCCAGCTCTGTGGCTGGAGGCTGTTTGGGGGGTGGGCAGCTAGGAGCAGGAGAGATGAGACCCCAGGGGGGTGGAAGGGAACTGGGCACTGCTAGGCAGGGGCCCGAGAGCTGGGTTTGAGTCTCTGCCACATCAGTAGCTCTTTATGTAGCCTCAAGCAATCCCTGTCCTCCCAGGGCCTCAGTTTCCCCATCCGTAAAGGCACACATTCGCACTCACATTTGAGTGACTACAGATGGTCATGGGCGTTGCTCTGGCTGGAGGTCTCCAGGGCTAGGACCTCGCGGGAAGTGGAGAGGTCTTCTAATGAGGCCAGGCCAAACCACCACTCACCCTGCTTCTGCCCCTGTAGCCAAAGACGGGTGCTGCCCTGGGTTCGAATCCCACTCCGCTCCACCACATTTGCTCTGTGGGACTTGGAGCCAGGGACTCGGTCTTTCTCCTTCTATACAATGGATGCACACACAACCCTTGGCATGGTCCCTGGGCCACAGTGGGCTCCCAGGGGGCGCCCACTGACAGCTGCCTGCCCAAGTGGACCAGCAACGTCTTCATTTGAGACCAAATAATCCACACATATTTCTCCCATGTTCCATTTTACCTGACTGGAATCTGCCAGAAGCTGAGTGAGGGGACAACTATTTCCCTGGATTGGAAGAATTTGGGTCACACGGTGGAAACCCTGACAACCAGCTCCAAAGGGATAGTGGGCGGGGACACATCCCAGCCACCTCCTGGGTGGTCGCCTAGACAACAGGATGAGGGCCCCCCAGAAAGCCCAGGTGAGGCCAGGCCAGTCTCCTCCCCTGCCCCCAACAAGGATGGGAATGGACCCACCACCCAAGTCTCTCCACATTTAATCTGTACAGGTCACAAAGCTCCTCTGCCACCCAAGTCCAGCCCAGTGGGGCACCCCCACCCCGACTACCGGGGCCCATGAGGCTGCAGCTGCACCCACAGCCCCTGGATCCCCACCACCACCCTGTAGGATCTGCCATGGGCTCCCTGATTGCTAATTTAGACTTTCCTGCCATCCTACGCAGGGGAATCAGGGGAAATCAAATTACAGAGTTATTCACTCTTTTTGTACAGCTGATGGGCTGATTAGCTGTCAATCACAGCCCCGCATTAACATCTGACACTGTGTGCATAACAATTACCAGTCACATGAAGGAAACCTTTCCCTTTCTCTCTAAAGGGAGACAGGAGGGGAGAGACAGGAGAGAGGAGGAGGCAGAAGGAGGCACTGTAGAGAGAAGGAGGAAATTCAATCAGCATAATTAGCTCAATCAGAGGAGAGCATCGCTTTACCAGCTGAGCAGGGCTCCCGCCACTGCCAAAGGCCCCTGGCTGACCAGCTGCTCCAGAACCTCTGCCCAGCCTGCCCGGCAGCCAGCTCCTGGCCTGTCTCTGCAGCCACAGGCTGGCCTAGGCAGGTGCCCTTCCAAGCACTCAAAAATGTGGCCCCGCCTTCAGGCACTTTTGGCTCCAATCAGGTGAGCCCGTTGCTGCCTGCTTCTCTGGGATTGACTGTCTGGAAAAGGGGACTCTAAGACCCCAAAGGCTCAGGCAGAGATGGGAGTGGGGTGGGGTGGAATGGGAAGGAATGAAGACTGCCCTTTGGAATCCACGTTTATGATTCTTTTGGGACAGAGACCCCCTTACATTTTGTGAACCCCGCAGCTGTTCTTCCTGCTCCTTCCTGAGGGCACCCCAAAGCTCCCTCCTGCACCTTGTGGCCCTCAGCAACCCTGCGGAATGGTGCCCATTCTCCAGGCTGCACTGCCGGTCTCTTCCCTTCATCCTACGACATCGTAGGGTGTCAGGCCCCGTTCCTACCCCGCCTTCCTCTGGGAACCCTCTGCAGTCCGTCACCGTCCCTGAAGCTAGTCCAGACTCCTGGTATGTTATAACCCAGGGGGCATTCTGGGGGACTCCGTTTTCCATCTCTAAAATCGGGGGCCGCCCAGGGCCCTCTCAGGCTGAGGAGCCCTTTCTCTGGACACTGCAGCTGCCCCACCGGGAGAGGGACAGGCTCCTGCAGCTAGTCCCCAGGCAGGCGCGGGGAGAGTTGGCGGGAATCGGCCACATGCTCCCATCCGTTTTCCTCAGCGCGTCCTGCGGCTGAGCCAGAATAAACTAATAGTGTCCTGGGGAAGAACAGAGCCTGTCCCCTGCCCAGACCAGTGGTCGAAAGGTGTTTGCACACGTGCCCAAGCAAGCAGCCTTCTGGCTTGTGTGCTTTCTTGTCACCAGGAACAGGTCTCAAGAAGCTGGCCTTACCAGCACTGCTCTGACCCCTGGGCAAGTCACAGACAGGCCACCTGATGGCCTTATGTCTGCATCGATGGTGCAGGAAGAAGGGAGCGCTAATGCCCAGGAGCTGCGGGTAGATTCAGGCCAAGGGGGCCTAGACTGCACCATGGCTGTCCCCACAGCTGGGATGTCCCAGAGGGTAAGGACACGCAGCCCAGTTCCCTGGGCCTCTGAGTTTTTTGACCAGGTATTAGTTTGCTCAGGCTGCCATAACAAAATGCCGCAGACTGGGGGCTTCACCCACAGAAACATTGTTTATTTTCTCACAGTTCTGGAGGCTGGAAGTCCAAGGTCAATATGGCAGCACGTGTGGCTTCTCCCGCAGACTCTCTACATGGCCCACAGATGATGTCTGTCTGTATTGTCACCTGTCCTCTGTGTGCCCACATCCCCAATGGATCCAGGAATTGTGTTCACTCTCTTCTTATAAAGACATCTGTCAGATTGGATTAGGACCCATTCTAATGCCTCATTGTAACTTAATCACCTCTTTAAGGGCCTTGTCTCCAATATAGTCACACGCTGAGGTGCTAGAGGGTTAGGACTTCAACACATGAGTTCTGGGTGGGGGCGCACAATTCAGCCCCGAACACCCAGAGAACTCAGAACAACGCTATTGTTGATGTTAACAGCCATCACCTAACTAGCATGCGGACCCGGGCCTAAGTGCAATGCAGGCACTCATGAAATGCTCAGAGCAGAGCAGGTCCCATGAGGCAGGCGTTGTCATTGTCCTGACTCTGCACCTGGGACACTGAGGCACAGGAAGTTCAATAACCTGCCAGGCGGTAAATAGTAGAGCCAGGACTCAAATCCAGGCAAGTGGCTCCAGTGTCCACACTCTCAGGAACCATATTACATGTATGTCTGCAAGGTCCTCAGAGGCCCAGAGACTGTGTAGACAGTCTTTCCTGGCCCCAGGGAGAGAGCTGTCTGCTGGCCTCCAGCTCAGCAGCCTCCACTGTAAGGCCCGGTCAGGCAGCCTCCTGCCCAAGCTGGGTCCCCAGCCATCTTCAGCCCAGAGAGGCCGAACACCACCCCCACTCTGGAGGGTCTCCACATGGTGCGCTGGGAGCACACCTGAACCCAACAGCTGCCAAGGCTTACCGAGCCCTGGATAACGTGCCAGGCCCTGTGCTGAGTGCTTGGCAGACATGCAGTCATTTAATCCTTGCATCAACCTATAATCAAGAGCCCAGCACTAGGCCCATGCTCTCCCCTGCCCCTGCGAGTTCTCCCAGACTGAGCTCAGCTAACCACACCTGGGCCACTTCTAGGCCACAAGAGCTAGTGTTCTTGGGCATTTTACCTAATGTATTCACCCATTCCAAAAAGCATTAATGAGTGCCCCCTATGTGCCAGTCACTGTCCTCCTGGGTGTGAGGTATGAGCAGGAAAAACAATACAAGAGTCCTGTCTTTCTGAAGTTGATAATCCAGTAGGTTCAGATGGAACATGAACAGGTATGGAAATAAATATAATGGTCACAGATACTGATAAGCTCAATAGAGAAATACTACTAGGCAATAGTTTTGGAGGGACTGGTGGGGTGCATCCAATTTCAATGAAGGGGTCAGGGGAGGCCTCCCGGAGGAGGTGACATGTGAACTGAAACCTGAATAAGGAGAATCCAGTAATGAGGGAAAAAGGCAGGCAAGACAGAGAAGACAGTGAGTAAGTGCAAAGGCCAGGAGGCATCTTCAAGGGACAAAATGAAGACCAGCTTGGCAGCAGTGGAGAGAAAAGGGAACTGATAGGAGACATAAATGAGGTTCTGCGTCTGCATATACCTTCACATCCCCATCAAGGACATGGTGACATTTTCTCGCAATGTTGAATCCAAATCCTTCAACTGCAATTTAAACCTCATTGCCTTGCTCTCTCTTAAGTAAGCCCAAACTAAAATCTGAGAACACTCATCATAGTGCTCCCTCTCCCTCTGACATCAGAGCGCTCCCACTCTGACACCACAGTGCTCCCTCTCTGACATTACAGCGCTCCCTCTCTGACATCACAGTGCTTTCTCTGACATCACAGCGCTCCCTCTCTGACATCACAGTGCTTTCTCTCTGACATCACAGTGCTTTCTCTGACATCACAGCGCTCACTCTCTGACATCACAGTGCCCCCTCTCTGACATCACAGCGCTCCCTCTCTGACATCACAGCACTCCCTCTGACATCACAGTGCTCCTTCTCTAACATCAGAGCGCTCCCTCTCTGACATCACAGTGCTTTCTCTGACATCACAGCGCTCCCTCTCTGACATCACAGCGCTCCCTCTCTGACATCACAGTGCTCCCTCTCTGACATCACAGCGCTCCCTCTCTGACATCACAGTGCTCCCTCTCTGACATCACAGTGCTCCCTCTCTGACATCACAGCGCTCCCTCTCTGACATCACAGC
>PVKE010000492.1:0-97836 GCA_004027555.1 Craseonycteris thonglongyai | reverse complement strand
TCACAGCGCTCCCTCTCTGACATCACAGTGCTTTCTCTCTGACATCACAGTGCTTTATCTGACATCACAGTGCTCCCTCTCTGACATCACAGCACTCCCTCTGACATCACAGTGCTTGCTCTCTGACATCACAGTGTTCCTCTCTGATAGCACAGCACTCCCTCTCTGACATCACAGTGCTCCCTCTCTGACATCACAGTGCTCCCTCTCTGACATCACAGAGCTCCCTCTCTGACATCACAATGCTCCCTCTCTGACATCACAGTGCTCCCTCTCTGACATCACAGCGCTCCCTCTCTGACATCACAGCACTTTCTCTGACATCACATCGCTCCCTCTCTGACATCACAGTGCTTTCTCTGACATCACAGCGCTCCCATTCTGACATCACAGCGCTCCCTCTCTGACATCACAGTGCTCCTTCTCTAACATCACAGCACTCCCTCTCTGACATCACAGTGCTCCCTCTCTGACTCAGCACCATCCCACCCAAAAGGCAGGAGCTTCTCCTCTTCCCCCAGGCACTTCCAGGTTGCATTTAAAGGACTAGCAGGGGTTGGACTGGGAGCCTATACCAGCTCAAGAAAAATCTCCTTTCTGATGTTTTCACCTTCTCCCTCCATAGGCTGTCAGAACTTGATGGGGAACATTTCTTGCCAAAGGTCCCCTTGTGTCACTGCCTAAACACTGTCATAAATCCTTTCCTGAACCCAGAAGCAAGGCCCTGTGTTTAAAATAAGAGCGGCAGGGAGACCTGTAGAAAACCCTCCTCCCTTCTCCATTCTGATTTCCTCTCCTTTGCTTCCCAGCTCCCAGCTGCAGAAAGTGGAAAAGCCTTTTCAAGAATCAGGATGCCTGGACTCTGTGTCTACGTCTCCAGTTACGAGCCCTGTTCATGGGGGAGACAGATGCACCAATCAGCAAGTGCAGTGCAAGCTGTCATAAATCGGTGACCTAGGAGGAGGGGAGCCCGTGGTTAGAGGTGGTGGGCAAAGAGCCATTCATATAGTCATTCAACAGTTATTTATTGAACACATAGTCGATGCCACGTACTATGCCAGGCACTTGAATCAGTGAGGGGCTGGTTAAGACAATAGCAACCATTCCAGGAGTTTCACCCAGTGGGAATTCAATGCAGGGGAATGGTTACACAGGTGTTGGGAGAGTGGAGAGGTCAAATGAGCACCATCTAAAAATTAGCAACACGGAAAGCCACAGGCACCGCTCAGAACAAAAGGTCAGTGAGAGGAGATCATTTTACTAGATCCCAGGAGTTAGAGTTTGCTCTGCAAGGCGCTAGACCCCAGGGAAGGACTTCCAGCAGAATCTGGGACCAGAGGGAGCCACGACCTGGCTGGTGATGGAGTTGCTGCCAGTGATGCTGCCCCTGGCAGAGCAAAGGGGAGAGGTGCCAGCTTCCCCTTCCATCCTTCAGTCTCCTGCCAGTGTCTCTTATTGGCCAAATCCACCCAAAAGACAGCTCACCAGGAGCCTGCAGAACCCAGCCTGTGGGAGTCTGCCATGGCCCTGCCTCCCATGATAGAGGAGAGAAGGGGAAGAGCAAGGGGTGGTGGAGTTGAGGACAAACAGTCCAGTGCATGGCATGCTCCTAGCAACTTCACAGAGACGGGACACTTGATAAACAGTAGCTTCCAAGCAGAAACAGAGAAAGGGTAGAGAAAAGAGCAGGTTCCAAGGCAGAGGATGTGGCTTATTAACAGCAAAGTATTCTGCTTGGCTGCCAGGAAGGGCATAGGAGCAGAAGCAACAAGAAGGTGGGAACCATCCTTAAGGGCTTTGAATGTTGCACTGAAGGGACTGGGTTTTATCTTGTAGGTAGTGGAATGGCATTGGAGCTTAGCCACGGACAACTCATTAGGAAAGAGGAGGAGCCACAGGTTGGGAAGAGAGGCAGTGAGGAGCCTTTGCAATGGTCCTTTGAGCAATGATAAAATCGAAACTTGGACTAGTTCCACAGAGACTGGGGAGAGGGTAGATTGAAGAGAATTTTAGCATTTGCTGGTTGACTGGCTATGGAAAGAGAAGCAGAAAGAGAAACAAAATCTGATATTTGGGGTGGTGTCAGGGTCTCTCGTCTTACCTTTTCCTTTCTGTAGGACCACCTGTAGGAGAAGGCTCCACTAATCTTTTAATATCCAGTCTCCCTTTTTTCCATTGTATAAGAATCCCCATTTTTAGCTAGACAAAAGTCCTCTCGTTATAGAATAAAAACTACATTTCCCAGCAGCCCTTGCAGGTATATAGAGCCACATGACTTAAGTTCTAGCTAATGAGATATACAGAAATGTCATGTGTTTGCTTTTGGGCACCTTCCTTAAAGGCAGCTGGAATGTGTCCTTTGACACCCTCCTTGTCTCCCTCCCTCACCGGCTGCCTAGATAGTCGGTCTGATGGATGAAGCTCTAGCCACTGTTTTAGCCCCGGGGGCTACAAAGAACCTGAGTGCCTGAAGACTTGGTGGAGTAGACGTGGCACCAGCCTTGCCTTGTCCACACCAGACTTACAGGTGAAAGAAAAACAAACCCCTGTGTGTTTAAGTCATGGTTATTTTGAGTTTGCCACAACCAAACTTCATCCTAAATAATACAAGACATTACTTCTCCAGTAATAATTTAAATATCTCATTTACTCCTTGACAAGCCAATAACGTAGATAATATTAATATACACAACATACAGATGAGAAAACCCAGGCTTGATGAGCTGAAGTCACTTGTCCAAGGTCGCACAACAAGCAGGGGGTGCAGGTAAGACCTGAACTCTGGAAGTTCGACTCCGAATGCTGAGACTTCCTCAGCAGCACCCGTCTTACCTTCTCAGATGTTTTCATCTTTCCCCCTCTTCTTTCAGCCTGACTCCTGCCTCCAACACTAATAATTGCCTCAATAATAAGGATAATAAGAAAAAGAACACCAAGGTTTGTTCTTTTGTAGAACTGAACGACTTCCCATTATGTCAGCCAACAAATTAGTCTTAATTGCACTGTGGTGTCATTAGGCAGCATTCGGGAAAAACATAGAAGGTCCCCAAAATGTCAAGAATATAATTTGATCAACAAAACATCTGAAGGGGGTGGGGGGGATCAGTAGACACTTATAGAAAAAAAAAAAAGTCCCCAGGCTGAATTTTACAATTGGTCCTTTTAACTTGCTTCTTTGGAAAAGACAAATCACACCTCGGTGGCTTCCGGGCTCTGCCTCGCTGAACAGTTGTGAGCTGCCTGTGACACCTGCTGCTGAACTTGCTCCCTGCTGTCAGCGGGAGGGAGGGGGCTGTTTCACTGAGAGAAAAGGGGTTATTTGGGTTGTTTTTCTACTTTCGCTCTTGCCCCTGTATGCTCTCATCAGCAGAGAGCAGCCAGATGAGGCTTTAAAAACCCAAGTCAACAGACTGATGGTTGCCAGAGGGGAGGGAGGTCAGGGAGCCGGGTGACAAAGGAAAATGGATTAAGAAATACAAATAGGTAGTCACAGGGACATGGAGGACAGCATAGAGAATAATGTTGCAACAACTGTGTGTATTGCCAGGTGGGTGGGTACTAGGCTAATCGGGGGATCACTGCATAAATTATATAAATGTCTAACCATTCTGCTGTACACCTAAAACTAATGTGAAATAACAGCAAATGTCAACTGTAACTGAAAGAAAATAACAAATTTAGATCATGGCACTCCTCTGCTCAAAAACTGTCAGTAGCTTCTTATCCTCTTTAGAATATGTTATATATTTTTTAAAGATTTATTTTATTGTTTTTTGACACAGACAGAGAGAGACAGAGAGAAGGGGGAGGGCCCAGAGCAGTCTCCCTAGTTGCACAGCATTAGTTTTCTACAGTTTCAGTCCGAAGGTGGGTGCAGGGCCGCAGGGGAGGTACGCCTCCGGGAACTGGGGGCCTCCCGCAGGGAAAGCACCCAGACCTCGGGGCTGCAAGACAAGCCCTCAACCCGCTGAGCCATTCCAGCATCCCCCTCCTATTTAGAATAAAACACCAAGCCTTCATCATGGCTGCCTAGGCCCTGCGTGATCCGGTCCTCGCCCATCTCTGGCCTCGTTGCCAATCTCTGCCCTTCTCTTAAGACGCTCTCGCCATCACACGCCAGGATGCTTCTGCCTCCTGGACTTTGCTGTGCTGCTCCGCCACCCGTAACGCCCCCCTCCACAGATGTCCATGTGACCCCCTCAGCTCACACCCTCATTGCTGCCCACCACACAACCACATAACTTATGGCTCTTTACGTTCCTTAAAGACTTATTTGTATTGTTTTTGACAGAGAGAGAAAGGGAGACAGAGACAGAGAGAAGGGGGAGGGCCCAGAACAGTCTCCATAGCTGCACATCATTAGTTTTCCACATAGTTTCACTCCACAGGTGGGCGGGGCTGCACAGGGCAGGAACCGAGCTGGGGTCTTGCCGTGGTAAAAACCCAACTGGGGGCACTCCCCAGTTCAGCATATGGGTCCAGACGGGCCAGGGCCGGGATTCGATCCTCCGCCCCCAGGACTGCAAAGCAAGCATTCAACCCAGTGAACCATCTTGGCCTCCCCTACATTCTTGTTCTGACTCTTCTCACTGAACTGATCACCACCTGCCGTTACAATAGAAATGTTTGTGTATTTTGTTGTTGTTGTTGCCTTGTTCCCCACGTGGAATGTAAGCTTCATGAGAGCAGGGACTGTTCTGCTTCGTTCGTTGTTTAACCTCCATAATTAGAATAAGGCATGACGCGTGGTAGGTTCTCAATAAATGTTAGGTGGAGAAGGATAGCAAGAGCAAGAAGGAAGTGGTCAGGGAAGGAAAAGAGGGAGGGATGAAGGGAGGACAGAAAGACGGAGGGTGAGAAGGGCTGGCCAGTATTGTGGAGGAAGGCATCAGAACAAACAGAGGATAAATTACTCGTGAGAACCAAACAAAATGAAGTTCAGCAGAGGAATTGGACTTAGAAAGAAGATGCACTTTTCAACAGGGAAAGATGTCATAGGTACAGGAGCTGGATGGGGAGGGGGGCGGGCTTAAGAAGAGGTTTGCAATTAGGAACTGGGTTCCCAGAGCAGGGGTCAGAGTAAGGGAGGCTGTCCGGTCTGGCCTGGGCAGCGTGGGGCGGACCCAGCTGTGTTCCTTTCCCCTCTTCCTGTCTTCTCGCAGCAACAACTGGAGCAGAAGAATCTGGGACTCCGGGAGGGAGGTTCTTTTCTCTGGGCCTCCCCACAAAGTTGCAGAAGTCTCCAGGAGTGAATCATCCCTCTTTACAATCAAGCTGTTATTTAACATGGAGAAAGGAGAAGAGGCACAGAGAAAGAGAACGTGGGAGATTATCACCCGCCAGCTCTCTCCCAAATTCCCGGCAATCAGCCACTGAGTTGTGTCTAATCTCACGATGAGCTACTTTCCTGATTGAGGGAGCTAATTGCAGGGCTGACACAGCTTCCCAGGGAAGTACTTGTCGATAAAAAAATTAAAAAAAAACGCCAAGAGCTACCACCACCAACAAAAATACATCTATCTTTGCACACTTACAAGAGGCCGATGCTGACAGAGAACACACCCATCAGCAAAAGAAGGGTATGCTCTTGAGGCCACTCAGAACCCCCAGGTGACCCCCAGGGGAGAAATAGCTGAGGACATAAACAGCAAGTTCACTGAAGTGAAGGGACAAATGGCCAACAGACCTGGGAAGAAAGGGTCCACCTCACTAGTGGTCAAAGAAATGCCAAGTACAACCACCACAGTGCCATTTCTGTGGTCAAATAAGAAAAGATTTGGGGGGTAGGAGAAGCTCATGTTAGCCTGGGTCTTCAGGGAGGCAGAGACAAGACCTTGAGCAGATTCCTTTGCTATTGGGGGTTTGTCACGAAGACACCTGGGTGTAACTGGTCACAAGAGAACCATTGTTTTGGCCACAGTGGACACAAAGCCCAGGGGAAACAGAAAGCAATAGCCCAACCTGCTCTAGGAGGCAGCTGAGACCCAGCCACTTGCCTTCTGGGTACCATTCGGGTGGGTACTGTCCATGCCCACCTGAGTGGTCCCCAGAAAGAGGATAATGAGGGCACTGCTCCTAAAGGGTGTCCCAAAATTCACGCAGGATTTGAATTTTACGTCATTTGTGCAGTAAAGTCTTGCCAACAACAACAAAAAAGACAGCGCTACACGAAAGAACAATGCGTTTTCATTGTTGAGCAATGAAAACTTACAATTTTTAATTATAAACCTGTGTTTTCTATCAAAATTACTTCTTGCGTGAATTTTGGGACACGCTTTTCCAGGAGCCCCCACACTGGGCTCCAATGCACTGTGTCTGTCCCCAGAGCCATGCTCAGGCCTAACTCTGGCCTCGTTCCCTATTCCCAAATCTAAAATAATCCCTGTGGTAGAAGCGACTTGTGTCATTTCACCTAGCCTGGCCTCAGAGTCAGGGCGACTTAGGCAGGAAAAACAACTTCTGAAGATGGTGTCCAAGGCAAGCACCCTGAGGCTCCTAACAATACGCAGTTCTGGTGAAGATGTGGGGTACGCTTTCCCAAGTGCTGTTGGTGAGAGTGGAAACTGATACTCTCTTTCTGGAGGACAATTTGACCAAAGCCTTCAAAACGTCCATTCCCATTGGCCTGCTGAGAATCAGGAGTGGGAAGCCATGCTTCTGCCACGCCCCCCGTGACAGACCTCCCCTGCTGCCCTCTGCAAAGAAGAAGTCACCACCTGATTGGTCAGAGTGTGAGGTGGCCATCCGTCCAGGTTCACCAGCGGACGAGGTCGCTGTCCAGTGAAGTCGGCATTTCTGTGACATGCTCTGGACAGGACGTCCTGCTTCTACCCCGTGGGAAGGACTAATGCTGCTCTCGAGATTCAGATCCAAGGAGAAGGGAAGGACTTGGCTCCCCTCAAGCCTCAAGCCTAAGCCACGTGCCCTGAGAGAGTTCACCTGACTGGATCACGGGGTGCCCAGAGAGTTAGCTAAGCATTAGTTTAGGGTGTGTTTGTGAGGGTGTGAATCGGTAGACTGAATTAAATGGCTTGCTCTCCCCCGTGCGGGTGGGTATCATCCAATCTGCTGAGGGCCTGAACAGAACAAAAGGTAGAAGATGGACGAATTCCGCCCTTCCGGCCTGGTTACTTGAGCTGAGCTTGGCTGAGACACAGATCTTTTCCCCTGGAGATTCTGGTTCTCAGGCTTTTGGATTCAGACTGAATCATACCACTGACTCTCCTGAGTCTCTCGCTTACAAATGGCAGATCAGGGAACTTCTCAGCCTCCATATTACATGAGCCGATTCCTTATAATAAGTCATATATGTGTGTGTATATACATATGTGTGTGTGTGCATATACATAGACACACAAGGGCTGTCCAGAAAGTATCCAGCCATGTAACCGCTCTCATTGACAATGGCTGATTTTTTTCTAGACAGCCCTCGTATATATGATCTGTTCCTCTAGAAAACCCTAATCGATATCCCAACTCCGCCATGCACTAGAGTTCTGATTTGGGGACTTGGGGTACTTGAACATAGGTTCATGGCCATGAACAAAGGGGTACTTGATTCCCGTTCTACTGTTGTTCGTGGTATATGGCTTCTTTTAATCTTCACAGGCAGTGGCTGAGAAAGCTGGGTTTCTGATATCATCAAAAACCCAACCTAATTTTTTTTTATTGAAAGATAACCTACACACAGTAAGGCATATAAAGTGTAATCATTTTCATCACACAGACTGATAAATTTCTCACTTTTCTCTACACCCATGTAATCTCCACCAAGATCAAGATAAGAAACATTTCTAGCACCCCATAAATTCCATCTTGACCCTTCCTGGTTTGTGTCTCCCCCTACAAGTAACCAACATTCTGACTTTAATAAACACTGATTCATTTCTTGAACTTCATATAAATGAGGTCATGCAGAATATTTTTCCTGGCTTTTTTTTTTTTTCACTTAATACCTGTGAGATTCATTCATATGCTTGCCTACACTGGTCATTTGTTCTTTTTGTTGCTGTATAGTATTCCATGGTATAAAAGGACCACAATTTCTTCATCCATTTAACTATCAGTTGTACTTAGATTATTTCTACTTCAGGGCTATAATAACTCGAGCTACTGTGAATAGTCTTGTACATGTCCTTTTATAGACACACACCCTCATTTCTCTGGAATATGACATGAAACGCCTAGTCAGGGGTGGCGAACCTTTTGGGCGACTGAGTGCCAAAGTTTATGAAATAAGAGTATACTCGCTCAACTCGCGTGCCAACCCATTGAGTGAGATAGAGCTATCGATTATTTTTATGTCTCTAAGAGCATAAACAATAATTTTTTTAACGATATCCACAGCTCCGCGTGCCGAAATAATTGCTCCGTGTGCCACTTTGGGCACTCATGCCATAGGTTCGCCACCCCTGGCCTAGGTCACAGTGTAGTGGAAACCATTTTCCAAAAACAGTTGGACCATTTCAACTGCACCAGCAGTCTTTATACCTTTGTCAGCACTTGATACTGTCAGTCTTCAATGTTACCCATTTGGCATATCGTAGAAACTCAGTGTGGTTTTAATATGCACGTCTATGATGAGTAAAGATACTGGACAGTTTCTCATGAGCTTATGGCCATCTGCATATCTTGTCCTGTGATGTGCCTTTTCAAATTATTTGCCCATTTTGTAATGGTGCATTGTCATTTCTAAAGGAACCAGTACTAAGGACATACTCAGGGAGGTAGATGAAATTTCGTGCATGAAGATGTGTCACAAAATTGCTTATAATATCAAAAAAAGAAAGAAAAAAAAATAACCTAAATGCTTCACATAATGAGCTATATAAATTATGATACAAACATATATTCCAATACTAGGTAGTCATTTAAAAAGATGCTTATAATAAATGTTAATAAAACGAGGAAATACTTACAATGTAATGGTTTAATAGTGACTCTTTTAATGTAAGCCCTAAAAGAAAAACTGGACGGGAAAAACACCAGAATACTACCGCTGGTCATTTCTCAATGTTCTACAATGAGTATGTATTACTGTTATAATCAGAAATACAACAAACATTAATTTTTAAACTGCCAAGACTATTAAGTCTACTGAAATGGAGAATTAAGAGCAAACCATTACCTGCACAGAAACTAGTCCTGTGACTTGCACTGTTTTGGACTCAATGTTCTAAGCCTGATGACGTACACTCTCCACAAAGGAAATGGTCTTGTTCACTCCATATGCTGCCAAGGGACCTCTGTGTCTATGTTCTGATCCGGTCTCTATGGAAGGATGCTGGTGTATTGCTCAAATCTGAAAAGACCTAAATGGGGCTCAGTAATGCAGCATTTAGGGACAGGTAGACTCCGCTGCAAATGGACACATTTGTGATTCTGGGCAGAGGACAGAAAGGTCACAAGCTCCGTGCGGGCAGGGGCCTCTATGCCTGTCCTGCTCATAGTTATTATGTCCCCAGTGCCCGGCACAGCACCTGAATGCCATAAATATTTGTTGGATGAGTGAATGCATAAATTTAACTGTAAAAAACTGATTTTCCCTCCCAAACAAACCAGACCTTGTATATACAAAGGAGTGCTTCCGCCACAAAG
Organism: Craseonycteris thonglongyai; assembly: GCA_004027555.1. NCBI lineage: Eukaryota > Metazoa > Chordata > Mammalia > Chiroptera > Craseonycteridae > Craseonycteris > Craseonycteris thonglongyai. Next base: position 88,239 of record PVKE010000492.1, on the reverse strand, counting down.
ACATCCCCTTGGGAGATTATAAATAGTTCTTACAATAGCACTCCCATGGCATAAACATTAGAAATAGCTTTACAGCATTGCTTCCAGAAACTGTAATGGATTCCTCTGAGTGGTCTCGGGGTGGCCAATCGGGAAGGATGGCCTCCCAGGAGGGGCTGTGGGAGGTGAGGCAGGTCTTCTCCAGACCTGGCGGGACCGTACAGGGAGCCGGACCCACACACAACAGGCCAGCAGCCATGCCTCTCCCAGGCTTGGCACACCCCCTTCCACCAGATGAACCCGCCGAAACCCATTCGCATCCTGTCACTTGCCTGCTGCCAAAGCTTTAATGGCTTCACAATGGAGGCCCGGCCTACCAGGCTGGCTGGTATGGTCCCCTTGGGTCTGGCTCCATCTGTTTCAGCCTCATGTCCCACAGCTCCCTTGTGTGGACCTCCCCAGAGGGACAGGACTTCGTCCTGAGACTCTCTGTGGTTCCCACCCATCCTGGCCAGGGTCTGAGAAACGGCATGATGCTGGAAGGCATGACGCTGTGGGAGGAGGCCCATCTGCAGAGATGGGGTGGGAGGAGTTGGAACACTCTTCTCGTCCGGCCATGAAGCTCTGGACCAGTGGTTCTCAATGCTGCCTACACATTAGAATCACCGGGAAGCTGTGACGCAGTGGCCAGCTGGTCACCAAGATTTATGACTCCCTCCTAGTGTGGCTAGGAAGTGGCCTCCCCGCCAAGGACTAGGTTTCCCAAATCCCTTGCGTAGAGATGGGACTGCGACAGAGAGCTCGCCAGTGGGACATGGGTGGAAGTCGTGTGCGTCCCTTCTGGAGCCGCCCGTTCCAGCCCTCCCCAGCACTGCGCCATCCGCTGAGGAGATGTGGAAGCCCCGCTGACTTGGAAGCTATGAGCTGATGGTGACAGAGCCTCCGTCAGCTGGGTCCAGAATGACTGTGTGGGGCACAACCAAGCCCTGGCAGAATGGACTTTGCATAAGCAGAGAATCCTTTTCCCACATTAGGCGCGTTAGTTGAAACAGGACTTGCAGAGAAAGGCACGCTGGAGCCCCAGCCCCACATGCTGAGCAGGACGGAGCCAGGCTCTGTTTCAAAAGCTCCCCCGGGGAATCTAATGTCAGGCTGAGAGCCCAGGTGTAGTCACAGATCACCCCGCAGTCCACTCCACAAACCATGGAGCCCCACTGTGTGCCAGACACTGCTTCTCACTCGAAGTTTTGTCCCTAAAGCTGGCAGAGACTCAGCTTCCCTCCCACCCAAGGCCACGCCCCCAAATTCTGCTGCACATAGTAGGTGCTTTTGATAGATGACCTCATTGGCCTCAGACTTGCGGGCAGGTGGAGCTCTCCTTCAGCCAATGCCTACCTCGGGGCCTGTCCGGCCTGTTTGGTCCCTAATGAGCCCCACCTCTGTCCCCCTATGTGCCCCAAGCCCCGGCCCAGAGCATGGAGGCAGAGTGTGGGTTCTGCTGCATCTGGAGGAAGGCTGGAGAGTTTTCTCTGGGCAGCTCAGGATGTCTCCAGACAGTCCCACCAAACAGCAGCTGACCCCTCTCTGGCAACAGAGACACCGAGATGTTAAGAGGCAGCCTCCGCCTCGAAGAGCTCGCAGCTCCGTTGCAGGCATAGGTTACGGTGTTGGGAATGGAGCACCCACAGCCGTCCTGGCTCCCCGCACCCTACACACAGCTGGTGTGAAAGCACACTGAACTCAGAGTCAGGAGGGCTGGGTCCCGATGCTGCCTCCAGCACCTCCTCAGACAACTTCAACACCGCGTGGCCACAGCTCCAGTAGAGGCTACAGCTCCAGGGCACTGTAGGACCCCAGATAAAGAGTAACTAACTTCCCGAGCGCATCCGGGAAGACCCTGTAGAGGGGCTGGTATTTGAATTGGGTCTTGGAGGAAAAGCAGGAGTTGGCCGGACTGAGGCAAGACCTGGTGGGAGGGAAAGAAACAGGGGGGACAGGGCAGGAGATAAAGATGGAGAGGGGAGTGGTCTGGCCTGTACAGAACCTAAAATCTGAGGCTCAGGGACTCGGGCTTCATCCTATAGGCTCTCAGGGGCCCTTGGGGGCTTGAGTGAGGACGTGACACATTCAGATCCATGGTTTGCAAAGGGGGCTCAGTGCTGGGGACGATACCAACTAGCAGGAGAGAGGCAGGAGGTGAGAGCCCAATTGGAGGACTGTTAGTCATCCAGACAGAGGTGATGAGGGCAGTTGCTCACCCTAAGGATCCCCAAGGCTCCCTTCCCCAAGAGGCGCAGGGAAGCTTGGAGGGAGCCCCGAATTGGAAATCCTCCCACTGTCTCTTCGGTCTCAGGTGCTCTGCCCCCATCTGTCTATTCTTACCCCTCAGGTTTATCCAAGCACCGTCTCCTCAGAGAGCCCATCCTGGACCATTGTGTCAAAAGGGATGCCTCAGTTTCTCCCCTCACCTCCCCCTGTGCTTTCCTGTATTGTCACTTCATGATCTGTGACTTCATTGTTCATTAATTTGTTCACATATTTATTGTAAGCTCTGAGGACAGTCACCTCGACTCTCCTGTCTACTGTGAATCCCAGGCTCTGGGCACAGTGCCTGGCACATAGGTACTTTTTAATTTTATTTTTTATTTTTTTATTGTTTTTGACAGAGAGAGAGAGAGAGAGAGAGATACAGAGACAGAGAGAGAACTGAACTGGGGGAGCTCCCAGTTCAGCACATGGGTCCGTACGGGCCGGGGCCAGGATTCGATCCTTGGTCCCTGGCGCTGCAAAGTGAGCGCTTAACCCACTGAGCCATCCCAGCTTCCCCATAGGTACTTTTAATAGATGACATCTTTGGTCTCAATTTCTTTTTTCTTTCTTTCTTTTTAAAGATTTATTGTATTGTTTTTGACACAGAGAGAGAGAAAAAAGGGGGAGGGCCCAGAGCAGGCTCCATAGTTGTATGTCATCAGTTTTCCACATGGTTTTATTTCACACAAGTGGGCGTGGGGCCACGTGGGGTGGGAACTGGCCAGGGGCTTCCCGCATAGGGAGCATGCCCTGGCAGGAACTGAACCTATTCATGGGAGGCACGACCCTATGAGCCAGGGGTCAAACCTGGGGCCTTCCACATGGGAGGTTCGCCCCAGCGGGAACCGAACCTGGGATCTGGATTCAATCCTTGGACCCCGGGGCTGCCAAGCAAGCACTCAACCCGCTGAGCCATCCCGGCATCCCCTGACCTCAATTTCTTACCTCTTCTTGTAGTCATGGTTTTCCCCATGAGCTCTGCTGTGCCCTGTCCCTGCGGGCGGGGTGTCTTTCCCAAGCCCTGCATTTGAGTTTGGCCATGTGACTTGTGTCAGCCACTAAAATAAGGTGGAAGTGGGCGGTCTGCTCGCTCCAAGCTGGGGCCTGGGGAGGCTCCCTAACACCTCTGCGACGCCCATGAGAAGGGTCTGCCCAGGTGAGCCCACTGACCTGAAGCGGAAGAGGAAGAGACACCTGAAGCAGAGCCACCCCCAGCCCAGCTCAGCCCACATCAGCTGACCCCCAAGTCTATGACCACAAATAACTGGTGTTGTAAGCCACTGAGTTCGAGGGGTAGTTTGTTAGGGGGCATTTTTCTCTACCTCTAAAATAAGCGGGCTGCTGGGGGCGGGTTGAAGCGGCTCCCTCCCAGGCCTCGGGTTTTTCTTTAACCATGATGGCTCCCAGCTTCCCAGGCCAGCCCTCTCCTCCCTGAAGAACAGCTTCTCCTCACACACGCTGCCTTCGCCTCCGCCCTCATGAATAACCACGCGGCATCCACGTTCACAGGGCCAAGTTCACGGCTCCTGGGAGCCCCTTTCAAGGCTGCCTCTTTGCTGCTGCCTCTTCTCCAGAGGCCTCCCCAAGGCCTGAGGGCATGAATGGCCAAGAGCCCTCCCCAGTTCTGATGTGCAAATCGAAGGCCGCAGGCAGCCCCAGGAAGACCTCCTTGCGGGGATAACGGGCCCCACACCCACCCGGGGAGGTGGCTCTGCTGGATCTGGAAGACGAGGGGCCCATCTGAGCCAGCTACAAGACAGGAGGAGTTAAGATTTGAAGTCATGGCATCATAGGCCTGAGGGGAACTTGAGAGACCTTTTGGAACCAATCCTCATCTATCAGATGGGGAAACTGAGGCACAACTCATCGAACATGTGGGGAAATGGAGGCACGAAGAAGTAAATAGACTTGACCAGGTCAACAAGTCCCAGGCAGAGTCAGGAACCAGATTCCACTGCCCCCTGCTGGTCACAGGTGGGAGAACACAGGCAAAGGTTTGGAATTGACCCCACAGGGTGCCCAGCGCACCCTCTGGCTGGGGACACCCACCGACCAGATCTGTGCTAGAGGGAAGGGCACTCGGTTAGATGCAGCAGCTACTCGATAGCAGATGGCCCAGGACTCAGCACCGCTGCCTCCCTGCCAGTCCTTCTGCTGTCTCTGTGCCCCTGTCCTTGTCACCTTGCCACCTCTCTGTCCCTCTCTGGGACATTTTGTCTTCATCTTGTTCTTAATGGGCCTCTGCAGTCTTTCTTGTTCTCTCACTTTCTTCTTTTCTCTGCCTCTTTGTTTTTTTTCTCTTTTTTTCTATCTTTCCTCTGCCTCTGAGCCTTTCCGTGTGTCTTTGTGTGTGTGGGTCCCTCTCCCCCAGCCTCCCCGCCTTCCTTTACCACCTCCACCTGGGTCTCCAGGTGAATCCCCTTCCCTGCAGCTGGGCTTTCTCGCTCCTGTTTTCCATTCTCTGCTCTCTCTGTGTCTCTATGTCTCTGTGACTCTAGCATAAGGTGACCAGACGTCCCGCTTTTGGCGGGACAGTCCCAATTTTTAACAATTTGTCCCGCATCCCGCGGCATTTTTAAAAAGTCCTGATTTTTGGAAAGAACGCACGACAAGCTAGGAAATGGCGGGAGATAGACCCAATTTTTAATCAAGAACCCCCTCCCCCCCCAGTCAATGGTGTCCCGCTTTACCAATGTTAAAATCTGGTCACCTTACTCTAGCACTGTCAGTATCTGTCCCTTTCTCCCAGCCTGTCTCCCCTCCCCCTCCCCCCTGCGTCCTCACCCCAGGTTCTGTCCGCTGCCTCGCCCTGCCCTCTCAGGCTCTGTTCTCTGCCAGCTACAATTGCAAGTGGTCGCTGAAGTAGGCCTGCTCTCCTCTCGTGATGGGTAACAAGAGGCTGGATGTTTGCAGCCAACCACTGGAAATACTGAATTCCCTTTCAGCAAAGAAAGACAAGCACCCTCTCCATTTATAAATATTAATTATAGGCAACCCATAATGAGAACACGGAGTGGCTGTTGGCTGTGATCTCTGCTTGTTTGATTAATCCTAGAGACAGTTTAAACAAGGCGGTTACTACCTGACAGGAAGCGGAATTAGGGAGGAGGGACCCTCTCATAAGGATCAGCTTAGAATTGGCAAGAACTGCGGACTCCCTGAGGACACTAGGAGAGTGACCTTGGGCGAAGCTTCTTCCCCTCTCTGGACCTCGGTTTCCTCTCTGTGTTAGGATGCGCTTCTAGCTCTGACCTGTGTGATAAGGAGGTGCCACGTTGGGAGGAGGTTGGGGAGACCCTCTTAGAGGATTTGCCACGTGGGGAACGTGGGCCCACAGAGGGATCAGAGGAGAGGAGCCTGAGGGTGGGGGTGGGACAGCATCTAGCCCCTCTGGACCCCTAGGGCGACTCTGTCTTAGTTTCAGTCAACTCCTCCGGGAGGTGGGGGTGTGGCTTGAGGCAGAATCTTGAGCAAGACCTGAGACGGGCCCTGTGGCGCAAGTCAGCCTTTCCAGGAGCCTCCCTGGTGGGGCGAGCCTTCCAGGCACCTGCTTTAGTCACTGCAGAAATGGGAGTAATGAGTCACTGGATGTGCTCCTGTTGATGCCAGGATTAACACGTGGTCTCTACTGAATCTGAGAAGTCCCAGGCTGGCTCTGTCCCCCAGACGCCATTTCAGCAATTGCCCATCTCCAAGCTCAAGTCCCCGTTCGACAGTGACATGGTTATGTGCAAAGCAGAGAAGCAAGGCCCGAGGCCCAGCCAGGAAGAAGGCTTGAGGAAGAGGAAGAACATCTGAATCGAGGACTGCGCTCAGGGCCCCAAAGCTGCAGGAAAGGGGGCTTCTCCTTCCAGACTATGCATTTCCTAAAACCCCTCTCCTCTGGGTAGATCCGTACCTTCGTAAAACTCTAAGCCACACATCGCTTGGAGACAGGTCGGCTGGCAGGACAGCCCGTGTAAAATACGTGCTTTCCGCTCGGCAGAAGCAGAACCCGAGCTGGGAGGCATCCGGGTCTCTTGCCCGAGACCATGCAGAGAGCTGGGAGTCAAACCCTGCTCTCTGGCCCCAAACCCAGCTGTGGGTCACCACTGGGCTCCCAGCCCCTTCACCCTGCCACTCCTCCAAAGGGCACGAGAGCCCCGCAGGCATGCTGGGAGGCTGGCACTGGCCTCTCCTCCCCCATGACCGCACTCTGCCACCATCACGGCGGAGCCCGGCTGGCCCATGGAAGGTGCTCACAGCTGTTCATGGATCGAATGCAGGAAGGAGGGCACAATCTTCAAGGTCCCGGTTGTGTTTCCATCCGCCAGTCACTCCTTGTCTGGTCGTGGAAAGAGGGCATACCTGGATTCAAATCCCAGCCCCACCCTGTGTTTGTGAGACCTCAGGCCCATGGCTTTACCTCTCTGTGCCTCAGTTTTCAACTGTAAAATGGGAATATCAGGACAGACCTCACCGTCACATAGCAAGTGCCAGGTAAGTGCTGGCTGTTATTAATAGCCACCTTCTGTCACCTGTCTTCCCAGAGCCTCTGAAGGCTGTTTACCCAATTTCACATGAAGGCAAGTGAGGAGGGGCACGCGCCTGCTCTGTGTTATTATGCTGGACACCCTCCGTCACTGTGACGAGGGAGGCGAGGTTGGGGGTTTGGCTCAGTTCTGCCCGCGTGAAGCCAGAGGCTGGGTGGGGTCACCTCAGCTGCCCTCAGCCGCCCCCACACCTCGATCTGTGGAAAGGCCCTGCAGGCTTCGCCCCTGAACGGGGGAGTCAAGCTCAGGGCTCTGCCAGCAGCAAACTCCAGCCACCATCCCACGGGACTAGGAGAGGTGACAGGGAGAGAGCAGCGACTCGCTGAAGAAAACAGCGTTCTGAGCAACCCCCTGCATGTCTCATGGGCTCAGGCCCAACTAAGTGCTTCTTTAGAACCATTTCAACTCCAAGGACAGCCGCTGTGGAGCCAGTCCTGCGGGAGCCGGGGGCTGGGCCCGCGCGTGCGAATCAGAGCGCAGCCGCTCCAGGCCACTGGGGCTCTCAGGCTCTCAATCTCTAGCTCGCTCTCGCTCTCTCTCTCTCTCTCTCTCTCTCTCTCTCTCTCTCTCTCTCTCTCTCTCTCTCTCTCTCTCTCTCTCTCTCTCTCTCTCTCTCTCTCTCTCTCTCTCTCGGTTCACTTTCCCCAGCAGCTTGAAGATGCTCGCTGGTCTCAAAGCTTTCCTGGGGACCTTCTCCAGCGCCTCCGGAGGAGTTGCAGCTGGCTCAAGGGTTGAGATGCAAACCTATCCTCAACTGGGGCTGCTTGAGGCTCGCGCCTCCTCCCCCAGGTCTTCCTCACACTCCTCCCCAGAAGGTCACAACAACAGCAAACTCAGTGCCTGCCTCACATCTGTGCTCTCCCTCCACCCCCCCTCCTTCCAGCCCTCCTCCCGCACCCCCACCCCACTGTGCCAGCCCTAAGAACAAGAAGCACTTCCGCCTGCAGCCAAAGCGCTCACAGCTCCCCCTAAAGATGTACAAGAAAATCTTCAGGGGAAGCCGGGATAGCTCAGTGAATTGAACGCTCACTTTGCAGCACTGGGGACCGGGGATCGAATCCCAGCCCCAGCTCGTGCAGACCCATATGCTGAACTGGGGTGTGCTTCCCATGCGGGAGGCCCCAGTTTGGTTCTCACCCTGCAAGGCCCCGCCCATATGTGGAATGAAAAACTATGTCACTGCACTGCGGTGCAACTGGGTGGCAGCGAAGGTTCTTACCATCCATGTATGACACCCTCAGTTCGGTTCCTGCCCCATGCAGCCCACATCCACCTGTGTGGAGTAGAACTATGTCACAGCTAATAGTGTGCAGCTGTGGAAATTGCTCTTAGCCCTCCACTCCTCTCTCTCTCACCTTCTCTAAAAACAATAAAATAGATCTTAAAAACAAAAAAAGAATTTTTACACTTATAAAAAAGAAAAACTATGTCGAAAACTGATGATATACAACTATGGAGACTGCTCTGGGCCCTCCCCCTTCTCTCTGTCTCTCTCCATCTCTGCCCTGTCTCTGTCTCTCTGTCAAAAAACAATAAAATAAATCTTTTTTAAAAAGAGAAAGAAGAGAAGCTGGGATAACTCAGTGGGTTGAGCGCTCACTTTGCAGCCCCGGGGACAGAGGATCAAATCCCGGCCCCGTGCGGACCCATATGCTGAAATGGGGAGTGCCCCCAGTTCGGTTCTCACTGGGGTGAGACCCAGGCCCAGTTCCTGCCCTGTGCAGCCCTGTGCCCACCTGTGGGGTGAAACTATATGGAAAACTAATGCTGTCAACTATGGAGACTGCTCTGGGCCCTCCCCCTTCTCTCTCTCTCTCTCTCTCTCTCTCTCTCTCTCTCTCTCTCTCTGTCAAAAACAATAAAAAATAAATCTTTAAAAAAAAAAAAAGAAAGAAAGAAAGAAAATCTTTCTACACATTCAAAAGGAAGCCCTGAGCTCAGGGTCAGTCCTTCAGATTTTCTACATGAATTCATCCATCCGCACATTCACTGAACTAATGTCCGTTCCATTAACCAATTGAGTCATCTGGGGCCAGCGCCTGGAGCCCTGTGCACCTCAGCTTCTCCATCTGTAGAATCCTAGGGGGTGAGGAGCAATGAGAAGAGGCACCAAAAGGGTTTAACCCAGTCCCTGGCACAGAGAGACAAAGTGAAGCATGAGTGGTAGCTCCTACTATATTGGTAGATTTTCATTCTCTGAGTACATGGTCTGTGCCAAGCCCTGGAGCCACATATATGAGCCCAACCAGCACGCCTGTTCTCCAAGAGCTCCCAGGACACGGAAGAGAACGGCGGGCAAACACAAACGCCCACCCGGCGGGATGTGTTTGCATAATAGAAGCAAGTGCAAGTGACAGGAAGTCATGAAAGAAGGAAGACCTTGAGGGAAGGATGCAGCTTGGACGGACTCTTTAAAGTCTGAAGAAGAGCTCACCAGGTAGTCAAGGCATGGCAGGCAGATGGGACAATCTGGGACAAGACTCAAGGGGAAGAAACTGCATTTCCTGGCCAAAACCTCAGGGAACAAGAGGCCCAGAGATGAGACAGAACAAGTGATTGGGCGCCAGGTGACCGAAAGGCCCCTACACTGCAGGACAGCAAGATGACTCCCCCCGGAAGAGCCGAGATCGTGGAGTTGGAAGGGCGTGAAGCAAGAGAGTGACATGACCACACTCGCATCTTCGGCTGCACGCACGTTCAAGCTTGCAGGCTTTATGTAACTTTTCCTTTTCTTCTTGAGCGTTTATCCAGCCTAGAAATTTTAGAGCCAGCACTTTCCCTTTTTTCTATTCAACCTGAAAGCAGCAGTTGAATCCAGCTTGCCTCATATTGAAATGCAGGTGGCTTGTGCAACAGTGTTGCTAAAATTACCAAAACTAACCACAGCCAGGGAAGGGCCATTATCCGAAACAGATTTTATTACCATGGAAACCAGCAGATAATGCCAAGTCCAGTAATTTTTTATTCTCTGAAAAGACACAGAGAGAGAGAGAGAAAGAAAAAGAGAAACAGAAAACAGCAGGAGAAGGAAAGCTATTGAAAGGAAGTGAGAGGACCGGGCCGCCTGGAAGAGGGGCAGCCGGAGCTGAGGAATCTAAGGGTTTCGCGTCCCACGTGCCTCGTGCCCAGCCATGCACGCACTCAGCTAACGTTTCCAGAACACGACTGCACGCCGCAGCCTGGCAGGAAGCAGCCAGAAAGGATTTTGCAGTGTGACTGCCACCACTGTCCAAAATGTGGGAAAAGTTGTCAATGGCACCAGAAACAGCTGCCCCAGGTGTATTTCAGGGCAGCTCCAGGGTCTCTCCCGACAGCATTGAACTGGGGTTGGAAAAACCTGGCTTTGAGTTCAGGCCCTGCCCACAATGACTTGTGACCTTGGACAAGGTCATGGAAATTTTTGGAGCCTCAGTTTCCTCACCTGGTCCAAGAGGCACGTCCTGGGGTGGCTATGAGGACATGATGGGCACATGACTGTAGAGGGCTGTGCACACCATAGGCCCTAAAGGCCCCGGGACCCCGGCATCTACATCTCTATCTTGTTCCTTGATTCAAAGCCTCCTTCCACCAACCCCGTAGGCCCCTGGCCCGCTGCAGCTGTGGGATCCAGTCCCAGCAGCACATAGGCATGTATGGCCCCAAATGCCAACAGATGGAGCAAGAGATCCTGCTGAGGACTCGGGGGGCGGGGGGGGGACATAGGGGAGTCGGGGACCAGGGTGGCTCTGTCAGCAGGGCTGACATGGGGCATCCACTGGCTCACTCCAGGGGAAAGGAAAAGCCAAAGACAGAGCAGGGAGAGGTAGGCGAGACAAGATGGAGACCGGAGGGGAGCCGAGGTCTGTGAACACTCTAGGATCCTGAGGAAGGAGTGGGGAGCAGATTTCAGCTGGGGATCGTCAGAAGCCGCAGAATATAGGAGGAGTTCCATAATAGTGTGGGCACAGATGCACATGTCCTCGAATGTTTGCTACACAAAGTATCCATCACCTGGGAGCTCGGGAGGTTTGCAGAATCGCTAGCCATTTCTCTGTGTTCAAGTCTGAGAGGCATTCTAAGCCACTTTCCTTTTCTGAGTCTCAGTTTCTTCCTCTGTCAAATAGAAATCATACCGCCCTCCCAGCCTCACGGGGCTGTTGGGAGGATTTAAAAACCACACAGCACAAAACGTGTGAATGGATCACTTTGAAAAATGAAAAGCCCCACATGAATGTAAGACGTTATTTGATTGTTATATCGTGATTACTATTGTATACTGCGAGCCCAACCTCCCGTGTAACAGGGCACTTCCGTGTAACAATGACTTGATTAGACTGTTCTCTTTACGGTGCTCCCCAGCTGACGTTTTCCTATCAGCGTGCCTCTTCTTGCAGCTGCGTATTAAATCTTCGTCCCATCAGCACTTGGCTGAATCCGTAGAAACAAAATGGAAGAGGGAACTCAGGCATGAATTAGCAGTTTAAGACAGGAATGAGATGACGGTCAAATCCCCACTCTCTCCATCCATCAAAATGTAATAAGAATAGAAAACTCATGTGAAAATACCAACGTGACCTATTGCTGCGAGCCTGTCACCACCATGCTTTATGACTGAGCGTTGCAAATGTGGGCATCTCGTTTTACTGTGAGTGTCACGCTTTCGGCAGGAGACGCAAACCATGTCCAAGACAGGCTGCGCACTTGGGCAGATCCCTCTGGGGACAACGGGAAGGGGCCACATGTGACTCGGTTCCCTGATTTCCCAGGTCACAGGGGACGAGAATGAATCCGTGGTGATGTAAGCTGAAGGGTATTCTGCTCTGTTTGGACTCTGTCTACAATGGGGAAGCCCTAGCCCTGTCAAAGGATCACCTAGCTTCTCTCCTAGCCGATGTCCAAGAAAAGACGTTTCCTAAGTTCCGAATGTCCCCTGCTCCCGAGGCTGCTGCAGCCACGGCCCTCTAGCTCCGGCCTCACACCCTCACGGCTGGCCGCCTGTCTGGCTCCAGGGGCACCACAGGATAGGGAGCAGGTTCCGGGAGGGGCGTGGTACTGCCATGTGTCTCTATCAGCAGATGAGAGTCAGGTGGGCGCAGAGAAGCGGTGGCTTCTGCAAGGACACATGACAAGTAATATTACACTTCCTGTCACGTGCTCTTTGCATTGCACTTCATTGTCCATGATGGGCGAGGACTGAGCTTGGGCTGGAGGCATGTGACACAGAGGTGGGGCTCCTGTCCTCAGCGACCTCACAGCCTCACTCCCCTCCTGAGCCCCTTCTGCCTCTAGCCTCCTTGTCTTCCACTCTGCATGGACCACCCTGGCTTCCCATTGCTCCATAGAAGTACTGACATAGTTTTCCCAATCAGAGCCTTTGAACATTGCCTTCCTTCACCCTGGAATGCTTGCCCCCCTCACTGTTCACTGGGATAACTCTCCCCCCATCCAGTCCCACCGGAAATATCCCCTCCTCAAGGAAGCCCTCCCAGATACGCTTTCTGCCTACACCCTCTCCCGGGGCCTGCTGGGGGCCTGGAGCCCACCCTTGAGGATTTTCAGCATGGCAGAGGCTTTGAGCACAGGGCTGCAGCACACAGCTCCGCCGGAGAGACTGGGCAGCCAAACTCCCGGGCAAGAAGCGCCTGCAGCATACTCTCTGCCTTTCACACATCATTTGCGAGGAGCGTCTTTCCTGATCCCCCGCTGCCCTCGACTCTGTCCCTTCCCACTGCTCCCAGCAACCACGGACATTCTTTTCCCGTAAGTTCGGGAGATCCAGGCGGAAGCGAATTGAGTCACTTCCTCCATATGGACTCAATGATGTGAAGAATGTGTGTGTCCAGATCCTAGAAAGAAAAAACCGATGTCTAGAATAACACGTCATGGGTTCTCATCCCACCCATACGTGAGCCAGGCACGGGCTCTGCATATATCCCTTATGTCCTTTCCACACGATCTCACCACGAGTCTGAGCCAAATCTTATGCTCATCTCACAGAAGAAGAGACTGAGGCTCACAGAGACCAAGTTCCCACCCCCAGCCCTGCCAGCTGGTTAGCCGCGGAGCCCGGATCCCTGATGGCAAAAGCCCGGGCCCCCTAGCACCAGCCCTCCCCTCTAGCGGGGTGCACGGCCCCCGAGCTGGGGTTCCCCCTGCAGATGCCGCGATCTCTGGAGCACAACCCAATGCTCCCGCTCCCAGCCTCGCTAGGTGGAAGCAGGATCCTGCCTGATTCATTCTTTTAATCAGAGACAGAGTGGTGGCGGCAGCTTCCTGAAGAACTCTTTAGACTCATATTAAAATTAAGTCATTGCTTTAATAACCACAGAGTGGAGGCAGCCACAGCTGGGACCCGTGGGCTCACAGCAGTCCCCGTGGGTCTTGATGAGCAGGCCACAGGGCACTGGGACACCCTGTCCGTCTTCTCCCTTAGGATCACACCAAGGGAGTAGCTATCCTGGCAGTTGCCTCTCTGACAATTAGCCATGTGGGTAAACCCCGAGTCCAGGGGGTTACTTCTCAAAGGTATCCCACATGAGTTCTGGTTCCAGCTCCAGAGACGGGATCAAGCTAAGCCTAAAAAACTACAACTCAGAGAGCTTACATATTTGCCCAGGGTCACACAGCAAGTTAGAGAAAGCACGGGGTCTTGAACTCGAGTCCATATGCTCTTTCCACGCCATCACGTAAGTCTCACTGGGTCTCACATGAGCCCTGAAAAGGCACCTCTTCCTGGGACAGGGCAACATCACCTGACAGACATACCGAGCAATCACACTGGTTCTGTGATTTGGACAAATTGCCCCACTTGTCTGTGATTCAAAATCCTCATGTCATATGGGATATCAGGTCATCGTGGACCTTGAATGAGATAAGGACTGTGAAATTGCTCTGGGAAGTAGAAAATGTGGGGCACCTTGAGGAGGCGGGGGTCTGGAGCTGTGGGCGGAGGGCCCGGGGGGCCGATCCTAGCAGACATCAGGGCAGGGACTGGAGCAGCACAGAGGAGCGGAGCAGGAGCAATGAGGGCTGACAGGACGAATGAGCCCCAGCAGATTTCAGGGAGACGGGCACACAGAGGCCTGAGCGTCGGAGCCAGGCTCAGGGACAGAGGGGGCATCCTGGTTAGTCCACATGTGGGGAGGGCACCCTGGGGCGTTAACAGCAAGAAACCAGGAGAGCACGCTTCCCCAGGACAGAGCAAGAAACCACTAAGGTCCCAGAAGCCATGCACTTCAACGGCCACATCCCTAGCGTCTGAGCCTCGGTCTCCTCTCTGTATGGTCAAGAAAATGTATCTGCTTTTCAGGGCTGTTGTGAGAGTCGGCATGTGTCCGAAGAGGCATTTAGTAGGTGTTCAATAATGGTTTCCATTATAATCATGGTGATGATGATTTAAAAAAGAATTAAAATCTCTGAGTCAGTTTTCTAGGCTGTGGAGTAGAAATAACCAGATCAATGTCACCGTGTCCTTGGGAAGCTAAAAGGTCATAGGCTATGTGAGCCTGCCAAGCACAGGGCCTGGGACACAGTGTGTACTGAGCCATCACCCGCCCACTCTCCCTGCCCTCCTCTTTCTGACCCAAAGAGCAGACACGGCACCTAAGGATGGACACGATGGGAACACGATCTTTGGTTTAGTTCCTTCCAAGACCTCTCGGTTCCCCTTGAAAGATAATGAACTCTCCATCCCCGGGGACATCCAAGGAGAAGTTAAATTGATTTCAGGCAGGGGGCTAGACTCAAAGCCAAAAGCCCTTCCAGCTCTGCGATTCCATGACTGCAAGCTCTGTCATCAGACTGCCCGGCCCTGGCCTGGAGTCAACGTGACCTTGGACTTGGAGTCAGAAGGCCGTGGGCTGAACTCCAGTTCAGCTCCTTCCACTTTCTCAGAACCTGCACCGACTAGGTCAATGGTAAGCCATTTTTCCTGAGGGCTGCATGGATGCCTGCCCCTCTAGCCCCTCCAGCAAAAACCTCGTGTCTGAACATCTATCCAAACAGCGCAGCCCTCCCTTGGAACTTCCCAAATTGGGGAAGAGAGAAGAGGCTCCTTCAAAACTTGATGGCCGCTGGCCTGGCATCTGCCACAGAGGAGCCCGAGGAGCCGCTGGCGGGCCCCACTCCTGCATTCCCCGCACCCCATCCCTGGTGGCTCAGGCCCCGGCCCAGGCCCAGCAGGTGTGTTTGGAGAAGTACATCCCCAGCCTCACCCTGTACATGTTCCCCGGCTCAATTACAGGCTCAATTTTCTTTTCTGTTTAATCCCCAAATCAATATGTGTTCATACATATTTAATCGGGAGGCTGTTTTTATTAGAGTGGGGATTAGTTTTACATCTTTCTCCCCACTGCTTAGAAGGCATTCGACACTCACATGGAGCACAAGTAGATTAATGAGGGAGCGGCCCTGGGCAAGGGTTGGACCTGGTACCCCAGCCAAGTCAGGGACACTGAGAGCCCCACGCCCGGGACTTCTGGTACTTCTGCCGGGGCCCCGCCAGCCTGCTGCCTCCCCATGTCCTCTCTCCTGGGCCAGGCCTGCAGCCCACCCCTGACCCCCAATTCCTGCTGGAGGTCCCTGACTAGGGAAGTCCCCCGGGGTCCTTCCAGACCTGCTCCTCACCTTCCCCCAGCTAAGAGCCAGGAGAACAAGGGCCAGCTGCCTGTTAGAGGTCAGAGAGGGGAGGTCACCCTCAGCCTTGCCTTCCAGAAGTCAGAGATTTCTCCTTCCAACTCGGAGTCAAGGCTGAGCAGCATAAATTATCACCCTTCCGCAGCGTAATCACTATCACACTCAGCCCCAGCTGCCATCTGCTTCTTCCCCAGAATTCCCACCTAGCGAAGCTGGAAGGAAGGAGAGGACATGTGGACCTGTCGGTCACTGTGCTAGCCAGGGAAGGACAAGGACACGAGCAGCCTGGGGCCTGCAGTAGGAGCGAGGGGGGCCTGGACCAGTTCCGCAGCCGCCCTGTTAAATGAGCAGGACTGGAGCCGTCCTACGGGGGCAGGCGTGTCAGGGCCCAGCTCCGCGGCACCTCACGTCATCCTCACCGAATCTCTAGGACACAGAGCCTACTCTGGTCACCCGCATTGTACCGAGGAGGACACTGAGGCTCAGCGGTCCCACCCACAGGAAGCCACAGCCCTGGCTTTGGGCCAGGACACGTGACTGTGGAGTCTGTTCGTAGGCGTGTGGCTACAGTGCTACCTCCCTCCATGGTGTGATAGTCCTCTCCTCCTCCACGCAAACAAAGGGCCATTTAAGGTGACATCTAAAGACAAGAGTATTTGGGGAGCACCCGTGATTGGCAGGGAAGTGCCAGCTACAGAGGAACCTGAGGACTTCGGGTGGGGTAGGGGCATCAGCTCACAACCTCTACCTGTCTCCTCAGGGGCTCACGCCTAACTACCTGTGGATACCTCCACCTGCTCTGTGCTCGGAGCTGGGCTGGGTGGAAGAACAAAGTGGGCGTGGTTTCTCTCTCACACAACTGATGGGCGTGGCTGACCTCTGTGGAATGTGACACACGTGGAGGTGTGCCTGCAAACGGGGAGCCCACGGTTTTGGGACAGCATGCCTCTGCCTGGCATTCTTTCCACGCCCCCTGTCTGTCACCTGCCTTCCTGTAACTCCTCCTCCCGTCTGGGGTTGTCCTACGCCTCTCTTTCCCAGAACTCACCCCATTCACAACTATTCGATCTGTGTGACTCACCAGTGGATCTTGTCCCTCACTGTAATGGAGAACAAAAATTGAGGGAGGAGGAAAGAAGAAAGGGAGAAGAGGGAGGGAAAAAGGACAGCAGGGAGGAGAAGAAGGGAAGGGAAGTGAAATAAGAGAAGGAGGAAAGAATAAGAGGAGAAAGAGGGAGAAAGGGGAGAAACTTGGGCTACTTTGAAAGACCAGAAGGGCCCCCAAAGGCCCTATGCTTTCCTCTCATTCAGGGCTGAAGTTTTTTGTTTTGTTTTGTTTTTAAGATTTATTTTATTGTTTTTGACAGAGACAGAGAGAAGGGGGAGAGCCCAGAGCAGTCTCCATAGTTGAATGTCATCAGTTTTCAACATGGTTTCATTCCACACAGGTGGGCGGGGGCCACGCAGGGCAGGAACTGGGCTGGGGGCCTCCTGCATGGGAGGAGCACTCCCTTGAGCCAGGGGCCCAACTAGGGGGAAGAACCAAACTGGGGGCCTCCCGCCTGGGAAGCACACCCCAGTTCAGCATATGGGTCCACACGGGCCGGGGCCAGGATTTGATCCTCAGTCCCCAGGGCTGCAAAGTGAACACTTAACCTGCTGAGCCATCCCGGCTTCCCCTGGGCTGAAGTTTGACCTGGTTCCCAGAGTCTTGCTGAGGAGGTAACACAGGAGACCAGCTGCAGTAGCAAAGAGTTAGGTAGTTTAAGGATCCCCACAAGAACAACTGCCGGCCGAATTAACCCCTTCGCCGAGGTCAGGGATCCACGTCTGTCCTCTCAAAGCTACCAGAGGCAGAGGGTGGGCAGCATGACCTCCGGTCACTGACTTTATATCTAATGACCCCGTGCACTTGATTGGGACAGAAACACCCCAGAGAACTCTGGCCAAGGAGCCTGTGGCCAGTGCTGGGGACCTGAGCTTCTCCAGAAGCTTGTGTGTCCCCTGCAGTCCCCCTTTTGCAGGTGGGTCCTGAGGGTGGCCATTGGAAAGGGCCCATTGACACCAGGGCAGCTTGCAGGGTGGCACAGCCAGGTTCCGCTCACGGTAACCACTTGGCAGACCGTGTTTGACGACCGGATTAATTTCCGAACAAAACAGATAACGTAGGCAGTGTGATTCCTCATTTAGCTGTCAGGTCGGAATAAAAAATGTGCGATAGAGAAAACCCAAGGGAAAAAGAATTGGATAATGATAAATTGTGACTGAACGCTCCAAAAAAAACACATGCCGCCTCCCCCACCATGTTATGCGCTCTGCCACTTCATCTGGAAATGTTCTAAGCGTGCAGGGCCCTCTCCTTGGCACTTTTTGGCTCATCCTTAGAAGAGCCTCACCCCCTTGTGTCCCCCACCTCTTTTCCTGCCCAGCTGCAGCAGTGCATCAAAGACCCAGGCGAAAGGCCAGCCAGGAAGCCCGCCCACCTCCCCGTCCAAGCAGCCGGCTCCCCCAGTGACTGACTCCCCCAATGATAGGCTCCCCAATTCGGCTGGCTCCCCCAGCGGCCAGCTCCTCTTTCTACCCCACCCCAAACAACAGGCCTTTGCACTGCAGAGGTTAGTGTCATGACAATGCACTCAGAAGGGAGAGAGGGGAAAAGAGGAACAGAAACAAATGTTTCTTCTGTGATGAGTGTCAACTCGCCCTGCTGTTCTGCAAAACAAACCATAATTCAAATGTACAGAGGCAATACATTGAAGCAAGGTTTGCACAGTCAGAACTTGTTTGGCTGCCCCTGGGGGGAACCCCCTTAAAAGCTCCCCTGTGACTGTTTTATCACACCACCCAAGAGCCGGTTGAAGAGCAGCCCTTGGAGCCTCGGTGAGGCCGGGCCAGTGCCCTTTGCCCCCAAGAGAGCTGGACACTCGTACTCGGGAGGAGGCAGCTTGTGTCCGGTTCATCTTGAAGAAAGGAAGTCGCCTGCTGAGTAGAGGTGCGTTGGGTCTGAAGGCGGAAGTTGGGCTGTGGTGGCGTGAGAGGCCGGCTGCCTGGGGTGTGTCTGTGGCCTTTGGACTCCAACCAGGGCAGCTGCAGGCTCTCCTCTCTGAGGCCTGTTGGCCCATCTGTGGACGGGAGGCCAGCCTGAATCACCTCCGGGGCTAAAAGCTGCCGCATCTAGGACTGGCAACTCCGTCCGGGGGTTGCCTGGGACGAATGTGAAGGAACACTCACATGGGAGGCAGGTCGGCCCGAAACCGCCTAGAAAAGAGCAGATCGGGAGATGCCTTGTCTGGCCAGTGGGAGAGGACGAACAGACACACCACTGCCCACGGGGACTCTGGTGGTGCTCAGAAACAGAGGCTGAGTCAAATGGCCTCACACCAACCCTATGGAGCAGGAACGGTCATCTCCGTTTTAGAGATGGGGAAACTGAGGCTGCGAGAGGTAGAATAGCTTGCCCAGAAACCTAAGGTCGGACAAGCCGGGATGGCTCAGTGGGTTAAGTGCTTGCTTTGCAGCCCACAGCACCGGACCGTGTGGACCCATATGCTGAACTGGGGTGTGCTTCCCATGCAGGAGAACCCCAATTTGGTTCTCGCCCCCCGGTTTGGCCCCTGGTTCGAGGGGGCATGCCTTCCAGGCGGGGAGGCCCCCAGCCCAGTTCCTGCCCTGCGTGGCCCCCGCCCACCTGTGTGGAACGAAACCATGTTGAAAACTGATGACGTACAACTATGGAGACTGCTCTGGGCCCTCCCCCTTCTCTCTGTCTCTCTCTGTCTCAGTAAAATAAATCTTTAAAAAAAAGAAAAGGAAACCTAGGGTCACACATGTCACTCTCTCAGCCCAATACCGGGTCTACTGCCAAGCTCTTAGCTCCACCTCCAAAATCTGTGGGCTGAGCCCACTGCTTTCCCTCCCCACCACCACCAGTGCCCAGTCAAGCCACCAGCCCCAGCCCTTCCCGGAGGTGCCACAGCAACCTGCTGACGAGCCCCCCGCCTCCAGGTTAGATCCCCACCACCGACCAGATGGCCTTATAAAATGCAGCCTCATCTGCCCCCACCGAAGCCCTTCAGTGCTCTCATTGCCCACGGGGTGAAGTCCGGCCTCCTTAACAGGGCACGTGGAAGTCCTCGTGGACCCTGCCCACCGCTCTGCCCTGTCTCTGGCAACTTGCTGCTTCACGCTCCCGCCCTTGCCATCTGAACCCCTCAAATTCCCCCAAGCAGCACGTTCTCTTTGCTTCTGGCCCTTTGCACATGCTATTCCCTCGGCCTGCTGCAGCCTCTGCTTGCTCTCTCATTTGGTTCTATCACCCTTGAGGGCTCCCCTGAGGGGTCACCTCCTTCAGGAGCCCTCTGTGACCCCCCTCCACCCAGGTTAATCCCCCCACATTCTTCTGAAACCTCTGTACCTCCTGCATTGACAATCTACTGACGTCACCAGCATGCTCTCCGGAACCCCTCTGGTCTGTAACTCACGGAAAGTAAGGACTACATTTACCTTATTTGTCATTGTACCCCGAGCAGCCAGAATCATTCCTGGCACACAGTAGTAGGCACTCAAGGACTGTTTGCTAAACCAATGATTGAATGAATGGACACGTGAATGAGAGGGGGAGCGAGGGGGTGCCCCTTCCCCGCACCGCCACATGAATAAAAGGTACAGGCACGCGCATCAAGAGGGCAAGGCCTCGCTGCTCACACCCGTCCTTGGCGGGCCGGCGGGTGATGGATTTCCAGAGGTGATGCATGAGAGCGCGGGAAGGGCGGAGTGGACACACGGAAGAATAGAGTATAGATTTCTATCGATTAATCATTTGTCATTCCTGCCACTCGTCACGCTCACATGCACACATGCTTCTTCCCTGCCCACGTCTCCTCCCTCCCCTCAAGAAGCACCACTCATACCACCCTTGGACCGTGTGCCAGGGGCACACACACTCACAACTCTCATGCACAGCAACACAAACACACCCAGAGAGACACTTCATGCAAGTGTGCACGTCACGAAGACCCTCACACACACAAATTCAGACACAGACAGTGCACCAAATCTTAACTGACAGCTTTCCTAGAATACGCGCACACACACAGTGGTGCACACTTGCTCTGACACACACAGAGTACACACTTACCTGACACGTGCACACTCACAACTCTTCCCTCATTGCCTGGACTGTTTTCCCCTCAGGCCAGGCTCCTGTCTGTCTTCCTCACAGAGCTGTGAGTCTGACGCCCATGTGCTGAGCTCTCCTTTCTCTCCCGGAAGAGCACAGACAGAGCCTCTCAGAGTCTCCCCAAGGCACGGGTCCCCCAGCCCTTGAGCTGCTCCTCCCCAGTAGCCTTCTCTCACCCCACCAGGTCCAGAATTGGCCCCGTGTTTCTTGTGTTGGACCCCACACTTCATAGGTAAAGGGCAGAGGGAAAGGCTGGGGGCTCGGAGTAAAGCCCCCCGGTCAACTCCATGACCAATGGATGCACATGTGCTCTGAGTTGCTTCCTGTCTTATGCAAAGCTGCTGAGGAAACTGAGACAGGATAGACGCTCTTTTTATCCCTAAGGAAGGGGGAAGGTCCCCCAGCCCCGCCTCTCCCTGGCCGTCCACTCTGCCCTGTGCTGGGTCAAAGGAACACTTTTCCCCCTAAACATCCTGCAGGCCTGCACCTGCCTTCCCAGAGGCCTTGTCTGCCTCCCCTGGCACCCCAGGGCCCAAGGCACCCCTCACTTATCAGGGCCACACCCTCTCCTCCAACACCTCCCAAAGACCCAACAACAACAAATGCCTCCTGAGGTCCAAGACCAAGTCTTTGGGTATCACTTCAAACTGTAGATCACAATCTCACACATACACACACACACACACACATATACACACGCACTCTTCCAGTCTCCAGACCCAGCAGCCATGTGAGTGTGCTGTGTTCCCTGCAGTCTGTGGGGTCGTCCTGGGGCGCAGTCTTACCCTGGTCACCCTCCAAGCCTCCCCTCGCACACAGGTACCCACACGTGCCCTACCCTGGTCATCTGCATCAACGCTGAGCTTTTACCTCGCGCTGCCAGGAAAACAGCCTTTGGTTCTTCTCCACGCTCCCAATCTTACTTCTAGTTCTTGAAAATTAGACCCTGTAAACGCACCCCTTCCAAAGCCCAAAGATCAAGGTAACTAGGTTCTTGCTTCCTCCCAGTGGGAGCTACTCCCTCATGGCACGGGCCACAGCCCACTAAGAACATCAGCCATTATTCATCTACTTATCCACTCACTTGTTTACTAAGCAAACACTTATTATGCTTGCTCTGAGCTATTTCCAAAAGGATGGGCAGTACCTCTTCCAAGGGCCTTGACCATCCATGGAGACCCAGACACTCACAGAGAAACCAAATCCCAGGGCAGAGGGACAGCTCAAAGCAGGAACAGGACAGCACTGACTGCAAGTCAATAGGCAATGACCTCTGCCCAGATCCAATGTCCCCCGTCAAGACTTATAAAGAAGACCTTGCAATAAGAAAGGCCAACTTGCCCAGGCCCCTGCTCCCGAGCATGGTGACCTGAAACATGATCAGCAAAGAGTGTGAATATCACTCTTAAGCGACCCCAGAGATGCAGCAGAAAGAGCCAGCCCTTCCTGACTGCGTCAGTCTGTTCCCCACTTACACGCCACATGCCAACTTTAGAACGTTCTGATGGACTGGATGAGAACCTGGGTCACACACAAATGCACACGGAGGGTGCCCCTGAGGCTCAGAGAGGCTGCTATTTCCTCTGGGGAGTTCCTGATCATCTGCCAGGGGGGTTAGAATGCAGGGACCCTGAGCTCCTCAGTCCACACCCCAAGGAGCTAGGCTGGGCTTCTCATGCCCCTTCTGCTAGACCCAGCTTCCTGGGGCCTCTGCTTCCTCCTGGAAGAGCCTTTCCATTCCAGCTTCTCTGTCAATGCTAAAGCTTGGAAGGGGTGAGCATAGCAGCACATTCTGTTGCCTTTGATCTCGTCACACTCAGGTTGCTCCAACATCCATTTGCCTCTTTGTCTTTCTATCTCCCTTTGAAGTCTTTAAGTAAAGATGGCTATAGATTACAGCCATTTCAGCTGCCTGCAGTGGGGCCTTCTCAGACTGTCTTCTCTTGCTACGAGCGTGTTTGCTTTGTCATGGGGAGGAGAGGCCTGAAGTTCCTGTTCCTAGCTGGTCAATGCCAGAGCTTCTCCCTCCCACAAGTCCTGGGCATTTGTGCAGGCATGACTGGGCATGTCCATGTGTGCCATGCTCCCAGGAAATGGCTCTGCAGTGACTACCAGCCCTGCAAACACTAAGCTGAGCATCATAGAGAAAGCTACCAAGGCCCTCAACTATCTCAAGAACTCTCCATGGTGCTGGAGCCAGGTCCCCACCACCATCATCTGAGAGTTTAAAATCAACCCCCCAAATTATGGTCCCCTCAGCACACGCTGAATGAGAACATGATTAGTGTCTCTCCTCCCTTGCTAATACAACTTTGTTTTCCTTTGAGCAAATTGCTTCTCTCCCCATCATTTCCAAGGTTTGATCTTCCATCCAGCTAGTCTCTCTCTCTCTCTCTGCTCCCTACTGATTCCACCCCCCTCCTCCACAGCTAAAACCTTCCAGTGCTACTTCTGTCACTGACAGCCAGAGTGGACTTTTCAAAGCACAGGTGATATAATTTTGGGGGTCCACAGGTCCCAGGCAGGCAGCAGCTGGCCTCGGTGTGCTCTGAGCCTTTTGCAGAGTGGTCCCAGGCTCAGAACTCGCATCAAATCTGAATCTAATATTGACCCACTGAACACTACTCACCCCATGCTCATGACTCCCTGAGACCCCGCCCCACCCAGCTCCTGTACCACCTGAGTCTCTTACAGCATCTGAGCCTTATGGACAGCCAGCAGGTAGCAGCAGGCCTCAGGGTGCCCTGGGTCTTTTTCTTTCTTTCTTTCTTTCTTTCTTTCTTTCTTTTTTTTTAAGATTTATTTGATTGTTATTGACAAACAGACAAAGACAGAGAGAAGGGGGCAGCCCAGAGTCGTCTCCATGGTTGTATGTCATCAGTTGTTTTTTTGTTTTTTTTAAGATTTATTTTTATTGTTTTGTTTTGTTTTTTGACAGAGAGAGACAGAGAGAAGGGGGAGGGCCCAGAGCAGTCTCCATAGTTGACATTAGTTTTCCATATAGTTTCACTCCACAGGAG
Organism: Craseonycteris thonglongyai; assembly: GCA_004027555.1. Taxonomy (NCBI): domain Eukaryota; kingdom Metazoa; phylum Chordata; class Mammalia; order Chiroptera; family Craseonycteridae; genus Craseonycteris; species Craseonycteris thonglongyai. The sequence continues at coordinate 64,606 of PVKE010000492.1, read as the reverse complement.
GGCACAGGGCTGCGCAGGGCAGGAACTGGGCCAGGAACCTCCCACATAGGTCCCGGCAAGAACTGAACTGGGGACACACCCCAGTTCAGCATGTGGGTCCACATGGGCCGGGGCCTGGATTCGATCCTTGGTCCCCAGGGCTTCAAAGCGAGCACTTAACCCGCTGAGCCATCCCAGCTTTCCCTATCATCAGTTTTTGACATGGTTTTGTTCCACACAGATGTGGGGACATGCAAGGCAGGAGCTGAACTGGGGGGCCTCCTGCATGGGAGGTATGCCCCAGGTCAGCATATGGGTCCACACGGGCCAGTGCTGGGACTTAATCCTTGGTCTACAGGGCTGCAAAGCAAGCACTTAACTCATTGGGCCATCCTAGCTTCTCCCCTGGGTCTTTTTCTGAGCTCCCACAGACTTGGTACTGATGGATCGCTTTGGTTCACAATGTGGCCTCTCCCATGCACCTCCAGGTCCAGCACAGGCAATGACCAACCTCAGGTCACTTTGTAGCTCCTACCAGTATGCCCTTGACCAATCACAGGCAGTGGCTGACCTTGGCCTCATAGGAGCCCATCCTAAGAGCCACTCCCAGACCCGGCACACTTGGTGGACAGCTTCAAACCACAACAGAGCACTAGCCCCACAGACGCGCACCCAAAGGGTGGTCTTGACAATCACCAGAGCCCCCTGGAGTGAATCTCACTCTGTGGGGTCAGCCCCCACACAGCAACTCAAGTGCTGTGGTCATGACCAGTCCTCACAGCCAGTAAGCCTGAGGGCCAATCCCACCAACAGACGTGTCAAGAGCCATCAAGGCTCAACCACAACAGGAGAGCACACACAGGGACACTCTTGGAGAATCTGGCTTGAGTGTCCTGGAAGATTGTGCCACTGGGCCCCACAGGACACCTACTACATAAGGCCACCCAGCCAAGACTGAGAGATGTAGCATATCTGTCTAATAGATGAACACAAACACACAGAGGTAGCCAAAATGATGAAATAAAAACAAATGCCCCAAATGAAACAGTAGGAGAAAACTCCAAAAACAGAACACAATGAAATAGAGACAAGCAATCTACCAGATATAGAGTTCAAAACCGGTTATAAGGATGCTCAAAAATCTTAGTGAGAACTTCAACAGTGAGACAGTAAGCATAAAAATGGCATAGAGCCCATAAAAGAGAACCAGTCAGAAGTGAAGAATACAATGACTGACATGAAGAATACACTACAAGGAATCAACAGCAGATTAGATAAAGCAGAGGATTACGTCAGCAGTTTAGAAGACAAGATAGCAGAAAACACCCAACTGGAACAGCAAAAAGAATTTAGAAAATGAGGATAGTTTAAGGGACCCCTGAGACAACATCAAGAGTGCCAACATTTGCATCACCAAAAGAAGAGATTGAGAGCCCATTTGAAAAAATAATGACTGAAAACAGTCCTAACCAGGAGAAGGAAATAAACACACAAGCCCAGGAAGTGCAGAGTCCCAAACAAGATGAACCCAAAGAGGCCACACCAACACACATCATGATTAAAACGCCAAAGGTTAGACAAAGAGAGAAAGAAGCTTAAAAGCAGCAAGAGAAAAGCCATTAGTTACTTACAAGGGAGCTCCCATGAGACTGTCAGCTAATTTCTCCACAGAACCTTCGCAGGCCAGAAGGGACTAGCAGGAAATATTCAACATGATGAAAAGCAAGGCTTACAACCAAGATTACTCTCCCCAGCGTGGCTACCATTTGGATCAAAGGGCAGATAAAGAGCTTCCCAGACAATAAAAAGCTAAAGGAACTCATTACCAACAAACCAGTGTTACAAGAAATATTAAAGGGACTTCTTCAATAAGAAAAAGGGGGGACAAGAAAGCCCAGGTCATGTCACCCCACGGCTATAAACCCTTTAGTGGCTTCCCATTGTTCCCACAATAAAGATTAAACTCCTTAACTTCTTGACATACAAGGCCCAACCCACTACCCCAGCCTTATCGCACGGGCCTTTTTGCTGCCCCACCACTGCCCCTTGTCCCCTCCCTGGGGCAGACCTTTGTCCACATGCTCCACCCCCCTTCCTTCTCAAGCACCTTCACCCTGCAGAGCTCCCCTCACGTGTTGTATCCTTCAGGAGGTCTCTGACCCCACCTCCAGGCTAGGTCCTCTTAGGATTGCTTTCTTAGTATTGTTCTCCTTTCCTTCCAAGCACTTGCCTTGACTTTAATTAATGACTCAACTGTGTGACTATTTGACTCATCTTTGTCCCTGCACTCCCATTAGACTCTAAGTTCTCTGAGAATATTCAGAGTCATCACTAAAGTCTTACCAGTGTTCTAACCATCATGGGCACTCAATATATATTTATCAATTGAATGAATAAATGAAAGAATGAATGAGAAGAAGCTAATTGCTGTGGAGGATTCAGCTCATCCCATTTTATCAGAACAGATGTGAGGTTGTCTCTGAAGAAAAGAAAAGAGGGACATGTCCTTCCTCTTAGCCCCTACTTGGATTGCTCAGAGCAGGGACATAGAATGTTGAGTGCATAGACCTGAGTTCAAGTCTTAACTCCAGCCCCTTCCTGAGAAATCTACACTTTATGAAATGAAACACAATGATTGCAGAAGGGTCTGAGCTGGTAACCCCTGACCTTCACAGACCAGCCCTCTGCCGGCTAGGACAGTAGGAATCAGTTTAAACAAGCCATCTTCAAGTTTAGAACAATGCCAGAGAAGTAGGTAGGCCAGGAAGATTCTGGAAACCACAAGAGATATTGTGGTGCTAGAAGGGGCCAGAACCTGGAAATCTAGACCCTGACTTCAAAACTGATCTTTACTCTCACCCCCTGGGTTCTGCCCCAAGCCAGCCCCATAGACGACTGCCTTCAGCAGAGCCCAGCATGAAGACCTTTGGCTAATCTCTCCACCCCTTTGAGGGGTGGCAGTGTGCCATCAGCTGACTCCTTGGTCCCCACCCACACCCCTAACAAACACTTCAAGCCCCAGAGAGCTATGCTCTTTGATTCTGCTAGAAATTATGGTGCACTTTCCTTGGTTAGTCACCTCCGCATTACTAATCCTGGAGAAAGAACCTCCCTCTTGTCTTCCAATCCTCTCCTCCCAGAACCTTTTAAAAGGAAAAGGGGGGAAAAAAACCTACAGTAACACCCCTAGCGCTTCAGGCATGTTAATGAATCCCAGCCTTCCGGGAGCAGAACGGCTATGTTAACGGTGCTGGTGAAAAATGAGGGGAGGAACAGGGAAGCGAATTTCTTTTTATTGACTTTTAGTGAGCTATTTAATCCAAACAGCTCATTATCTGCAATATAAATATACTATATAATGGATTTTGCAATAAGAACAATTAGTTTTGCAATTAGCATGAGAATAAGCTCTCCCCAACTGCAGAGAAGGCAAGACCTAAACATGGGGGCCTGGGGGAAGCTGGGGGCGGGGGTGGGGGGGTGCAGAAGAAAGCAGGGTGCCCCCCACCTCCAACTTCACTTTTTCATGTAACCCAGATCCACAGGGACATTGTGAGTAGACAAGAGAGCAGAGCCACGTGGGTGGTCATTAAAATCACAGACTTTCAGTAGATCTGGGCTCAAGGCTCAGCTCCATCCCTGACCAGCTGTGCAGCCTCAGGCAAGTCACTTACAGTCTCTGAGACACAGCGCCCTCGTTTGAAAATGTGAGCCTCACTCTAGTACCTCATCATGGAGTTGTGATGAGGATGCCAGGAGGGGAGGCCTCAGTCCCTGGCCCAGTGTCACCTCAGTGATGGCTTCCGAGGGTGCTGACCGGGGATTTCTCTGCACCTCCTGGCTCTCCTCCAAGAAGGAAGGCATTATGTCAGCTCTGCTCCCCACTGAATGTCAGCACCTGGCCAGAACACAGTGGGCACTTCAAAAGAATTGCTGAAATGCGACCTCAGATCCGATGTGGCAACCCTCTGAATTTGAGCATATCAGTCAGCGGAGGAAAAAAAACTATCCAGGATCCCCTCAGTAATGGCAAGTGAACAGGGAAGAGCCCAGCACCAAATTCCCACCCCGTGGGGCATGGGACATGTAGCATACAGAAGACCCACTCCCCAGCGCCGCTTGTGGGGAGCCCAAGTCCTTCCAATCGAGCCCCCCCCCAAAAAAAAGAGTTGCTGAATAAATGCTGCTGCTCAGCAAATAAAACTCGATGGCTACTTGGCCCAGAACCTAGGACATAGTAGACACTTAGTAAATTTTCCTTGAATCAAGGCTATCAAGTAAATGAAACTCAGTGGTGGCCTCCCTCTGGTCACATGGGGCAGCCTCGCAGACAAGCATCGTGCCTGAGGCCAGCCTCCAAAAAAGTACACCCCCCACAGGCAGGTCCCATCTGTGGGCTGTCCCAGCCCCGCTCTCCTGAAGAGTCAGGGCCTCCCACCCATGCCCCCTCAGCTCTGTGGCCTCCTGAACATGGCTCAAGTTCAACCTTTGTCATCTAGCTGACCACAGTCTCTCACCCATCCCCTGAACTGCAATGTTGAGGACTCTGGCGCTTCAAGGCAATGAGGAGGTGTTCCCATTGAATTTCAAAGACAGAAAGAAACAGGTTTTGGAGCTTTCCAAATATCCTGAACGTAACAGAGTGCAGGGATTAAAGCGCAGACTCTCAGCCAGATGGCCTGAGTTTGTATCCAGGAACTCCATTTTCTAGCTCTGTGACACCTGCGAGAACCCTCACCTCATTTGCCTCATCTGTAAAATGGGAACAATAAGCCTCGCTGATGGCTTAGAGTTTAAATGAGAAATCCATGGGAGGCACTAGTACCTGCCACACAGTCAGATCTCCAGAAGTGCTAACTGCCATCAGCACCACATCCTGTTGTGGATTGTCAAGTCCACAAGTTGACTGCACTCTTGGGACCCAGCACTGCCTGGCCCGGCTTCTGAAAGCTCTGCTGAACGTATTTCACAGCTTCCTCAGTCCCTACCAGGCAGCAGGCTCACTTTTGGATGATCTACACACCTGACATCGGTTAAGCCTCACACCTCTGTGAGGTAGGTTTAGGCAATTGTACAGGTGGGAAATCTGAGGGTCAGGGAGGTGCGAGACTTATCCAGGGTCGTGCTGCTGGGGAGCGGTGGGACCAGGACTCAACCCCAAAGCTTCCTAAGCTCCCACCTCTTTCCCAGGCACTAGATGTGATCCTGAAGACATGAGCAAAGGCCAGGAAAAGAGTCCGTTTATTCTCCACTTGAGTCTCCAAATGCTGGGCAACTGGCCAAGTGGCTTGAGCAGGACCTAAAGGAGGAAAGGGGGTGGTGCCCTGGGATCCTGACCCCGGGACACACAGTCCAGGCAGTAGCACAGCCTGGCTTCCTGTGCTCAACAGCCAACTCCTGACCTTGAGGCTGAAATGACCTTCAGGCTCCCACAGTGGCTGGCTGATGGTAGATGGTCAAACATCTGTCACATACAACCTTAGGAAGAAAACTGAGGGGAAGCCAGGAGGGCTCAGTGGGTTGAGTGCTCGTCTTGCAGCCCTGAGGTTCCAGGATCGAGTCCCGGCCCCGTCCCATGTGGACCCATATGCTGAATTGGGGTGTGCTTCCCATGTGGAAGGCCCCCAGTTCAGTTCCCACCCTGTGCAGCCCTGCACTCACCTGTGTGGAATGAAACCATGTCAAAAACTAATGACGTACAACTATGCAGACTGCTCTGGGCCCTCCCCTTTCTCACTGTCTGTCTGTTTGTCTGTCTGTCTCTCTCTCTCTCTCTCTCTCTCTCTCTCTCTCTGTCTGTCTGTCTCTCTCTCTGTCAAAACAATAAAATAAATCTTTTAAAAAAGAAAGAGAGAGAAAATGGTTTCCCTGGCACGTGAACACATGGGTGAGGAAGACTCAGCTCCCACCCTGCTTAGGAAGGAGGACCCCCAAAGGCAGGAGGCCACCAAAGGCTGATAGCGGGGAGTCTCTCTGGAAATAATGACCGAGAACACTGGCTTCAGAGGCTCATGATCGCCAAGGTAGAGCCCCAGTCCTGCCATTTACTTGTGCCATGACCCTGGGCTAGCCACCTGTTCTTTCTGAGCCTCAGTGCCTTCATCTGTAACGTGGGGACAATAATAATATCCTACCTCCCAGGCTGGAGCAAGATGAAACATGGACAAGTGCCAAACTGTCATTACTATTCTGCTGTAAGTGTGAGGCTCTGTGAAAAGGCAGGGAGGAAAACAAGGTCAAGACAGGGGCCCTGTGAGGTGTCCTCTTCGGGTCTCAGTTTCCCCATCTGCACAGATGGTTGGCCCAGAGGTCTCAGGTGCCCTCCTGCGCCCTGTCCCAGGGGGCCCCGGGGCCCTTGGGCAGGATTGCAGAACACAGTGCTGTTAGTCACAGGCTCGGAGAGGTGCCATCCATCCCGGAAGCCCGTGGGATTCGGAGAGGTCATCTCCATTACAAACTGGCTGTGATTAAGCCATTACTTAGCGTAATGGGACCCTTTCCGTCGGAGGGGATGCCTGCCACAGCCGATAAGGCCGCTGCAGCCAGCAGGCTGCGATAACACAGGCTCGCCCCTCCGTGACAGGTTCACGCTCTCACACTCATCGAAAAGTCCATTTTCCAGCGCAACTGGGTACACTTCCCCGTGACAAATGCCTGTTCGCCTTTAATCTGTTACAAGCGGAAGAGGCCCAAAGGAAGCGCTCCATCACGGAAGGAATGTTTCTATAAGCTGCTCTTTGAGGGCCCCTGAGTGAGGGCCGCAGCAGGGTGTGCCTGAATATCTTCACACGTAGGGGACTCGGGAGCCCCGGAGCCGTGTTTAGGAGGGCAGCCTGATGCAGTGCAGGGGTCTGAGGTGGCTGAGGGTGTCCCACAGGCAGGTGGGACGCATCTTCATGTGTCTGAGCTTGGGGAGGGCGTGAGTGGGCCTCGGAGGACTTGTATCCTTAGTGTGTACATGTGTGTACATGCAAGTGCGTGCCCATGAGTGAAGGCAGGAGGGCATGTCATACCTGCAATGTGTGAGGAAAGATAAGGGCCTGGGAGTGTGTATTCAGAGATGTGTATCAGGATACCCAGAGCCTACACAAGTGTGCAACATAGCTGTGTGGATGTGTATGACTTGGGGTATGGGGGTGTGAGGGCCTGAGGGGGCATGCCTGGGTGAAAAGATTGTGTGTGTGGGTGGGTGGGAGTGTGAGGGCCTGGGTATAGGTGAGAGTGTCTGGGTAAAGGCCCGCTCTCCCAGAGATCTCTGTCTGGGAACAAGCGTGGACTTACTTCTCTCCATTCCAGAGAGGTTGTACTGGAAAATGTATGGTGTGTCTTCTGTTGAATGTTTGGTCTATTTTTTTAGAGATGTGCACAAAAGGAACAGTCAGGCTAAAGGCCAGATGAGGCTGAGGATGGAGAGGAGATGCAGGCCTGCATAGGGAACTTCAACCTTGAGGATGTTACCCGTGACCTTGAGAAATGCTGAGGGCCTGCGCCCAGGAAGCTCTGTCCCAGGAGCCAGGGGCCTGTGCCTGTGTCTTCTGCCCCGGTCCTCCTTCCCAACCTGCTGGCCTGGGATCCTGCCTCTGCTCTTTGAAGAAATTGTTTGCTCCTCCCAGCCCCTTCCCAGGCCTCCCCCCTGACAGCCTGGGCCCCTCCTGCTCCCCCCGCATGTGCCCCGGGCAGGAGCTGGAGAAACCTCTCTCCTCCCTCACCTCATCTCCAGTGGGTTCTGCTCTGCCCCACACATTCCACGGCAGGAAGAGGATTCACACGGACCACAGGGGACTCCTTCCTGAGAAATGGCCCCTCCTCCAGATCGTGTATGACCCAACCTGAGCTAGACTCTCCTCAGGGGGCATTTAGTTCACCTCTGGTGGGTGGGTAAGACAAACTTCCATTTATCCTTCAGCTCTCAGACCGACATCACTTCCTCAAGGAGGCCCTCCCCTCACCCACCCGACTCCCATTGCACCGTACACCTTTCCTCAGATAACGCAACACAATTGGCAACCAAACCAGAAACAGCAGGACACAGCATTGGATGTTTGTCTCCCCTGTGAGGCTGCGTGCTCCATGAAGGAGCACACTCACTTCACTGGCCTATAAATCCCCAGCCTTTAGCACAGAACTCTAAAGAGAGGCAATAAGTATTTGCTGAATGAACAAATGAATGAATGAATGAATGAATGCTCCAGGCAGAGTTGGGGCTCCCTTCCCTGAGCCCCCACCATCCCCTGGACATAGTTTCCTCACTGCACTTATCACACTGTGCCAGCAAGTGGCCTCTCTTTCACTGCCTCAAACTCACAGCCCGAGAGCCAAATCATTTAAAGTACATGATTGCATATTTTTTAGAAATGAATATATTCATTTCTCCAGAAGAATAGCAAGACCTGGCAAAACAAAGCCACTTTCCCACCTGGCAACCATCCGATGAACCTAATGGCATCTCCCCCACCCCTTAGAGGGGCCCCAAGTCTCCAGATTGCCAAAGCCCCCCAACTCCCCATACTTCTCACTCCAGACCTGCCCCGCTCATTTCTGTGACCCGCCCCGAGACTGTAGGCATTCGGGTCTGGGATCTCACTGTTTCTATAGCCCTACCCCACGCCCCAGTCAGAACACAGCCTGCACGGGGCCAGCACAGCGCCCGGGAGTGGTGGGTAGGGCTGAATGGGTGAGTATAACAGAGCAGAGGAAGCTACAGGGAGTAGTGAGACCACTTGGAGCAAACTTGGGTGTTAGGAGAGAAGGTCTTCCCTAAAGGAATGGGAGCCCTGGATTTTACCCTCTTCAGGGATTAAGAAAAGACGGTTGAGTATGCCAAACACTTTGTATTTTGTCTCATTAGCTCCTGTGATGCTTGCCATGCATAAAGTTGTGGGCGTTGAGTAGTAGATTAATCCCATTGAACTGGTTTAATAAATAGAAATCCGTTTTTAAATGTCTCCCAAGGATGGAAATCCTCTTTGCTGCATCCTGGCTCCCAAAAGCAGCTTGGGATGCTACTGCCACCTGCTGGTCATGAGTACATATTGCAGGAAGAGCATTCTAGAAGGAAACCAGTCAGAGCAAAACAGAAATTTTCTAGAACCTGGACCCCACTCCCAGACAGACACAACCTTGACAAAGGAAAGGCACAGAGTAGGGCAAAAATGAATGATTTAAAGGATAAATTACATTTAGTGTAATTCAAGTCACAACTACTGAGTATTTGGAGTACCCAAGTCGGGCTAAATCTACCTCAACCCTCTGGGATCTCTTAACTATCATCAAGATGGACACAAATAACTAATTCTAATGCAAGGCCAACTGAGACCCAAATCCAGAACTGTCACATCTGAGCATGGATGTTCCGGCTCAGCTTGGATTCATCACAATAGCTGGCAGTATAAGCCAGACATTAAGCAAAGAGCTTTCACTACCTGTTGTCTCCAATAAATCTCTACAACAATATATTTTTTTTAAGATTTATTTATTGTTTTTGACAGCAAGAGAGAGAGATACAGAGTCAGAGACAGAGAGAAGGGGGAGGGCCCAGAACAGTCTCCATAGTTGCACATCATTTGTTTTTCCACATAGTTTCATTCCACAGGTGGGAGGGGGCTGCACAGGGCAGGAACTGGGCCAGGGTCTCACCCCGGTGAGAACTGAACTGGGGGCACTCCCCAGCTCAGCATATGGTTCCGCACGGGCTGGGGCCGGGATTCGATCCTCAGTCCCCGGGGCTGCAAAGTGAGCGCCTAACCCACTGAGCCATCCCGGCTTCCCCCTACAACAATCTTTTAAAGTAAGTCCAGTTGTCATCGCATTCTGCAGATGAGAAAACTGAGGCTCCTCTGTCAAAAAACAATAAAAATCAATCTTTGAAAAGGGAAGCTGGGATGGCTCAGCGGGTTAAGCGCTTGCTTTGTAGCCCCGGAGCCTGAGGAGCAAATCCCGGCTCCGGCCCATGTGGACCCATGTGCTGAACTGGGGTGTGCCCCCAGTTCAGTTCTTGCCGGGGCCTATGCAGGAGGCTCCCGGCCCAGTTCCTGCCCTGCGCAGCCCCGCGCCCACCTGTGGAGTGAAACTATATGGAAAACTGAAGCTGTCAACTATGGAGACTGCCCTGGGCCCTCCCCCTTCTCTCTGTCTGTCTCTCTCTCTCTGTCAAAAAACAATAAAAATAAATCTTTGGGGAAAAAACAAAACAAAACCTGAGACACAAAGAGGCAAAGTCATGTGCACGCTCGACGCACTTGTGAGTTGAAGAGAAAGAACTCAGATCTGGCTTAGGCCTGGTGACCCCAGACTTTGGTCATTTCCTTGCCGTCTCCTGCCCGCTCTAGACCCAACGTGGCCTCTGAGATTCCAGGGCCCACCTGACATAAGCATCTCCCTTCCCTGTAATCTCAGGGGGTCTCTGGAAGGATAGACAAACACAAAGAACCGTGTTAGGCCTGCCCCCCTCTCACCTGCCTTCAGCCCCCTCCACAATGGCCTCACCCCCAGAACGCCCCCAGGCCCCGTCAGCCCCAGGGGAGCTTGGCTGCCTGTCCTGAGCCTGGAGCCCCGGCCCTCTGTCATCTCCGTGCCAAGTCCACGGCCCATCTGGGCAACATGGAGCCTTGTTTGCTGACTGTCAGGTTCTCAGTATGAGCCTCTGCTCCCAGAGAGAAATACAAAGCCATAATTGTCCCCAGATTGGCTTGTGTTCTTTGTGGAAAGAAACAATACACAGCCTTTGTGTTTCAAAAAGAAAAATTACTGAAACAAAAAATTTCCAGTTCACACTCTTTAGAATTGAGAGAAAAAAGTAAACACTATTTCCCAAATCTATGTTCACTGGGAAGCCTCCTTTTATTATATTTATGCAAAAACATGAGCCAAATCTCATCCTACGCCACTATAAAACACGTTCAATAATCAAATGCAAGCGCTGTTTGCAAAGAATTACAGAGGATCAAGTTCTGGCCTATTGTAAGGAGTAGTTTAAAATTAAGAGTTTTAAGCTTCATGTATCCCAATTTTATTTTGCAATAATCCATGCCTTTAACTTACCCTGTTTACATTTGCTCCAAATAATGTAGTCAAAAATCCACTGAACAGTGATTGTGAAAAGGGTAACTCATTATCTACTTTCACCCAGAAATAAGAGCAGAAGAAAGGAAGGTGTTTGCTTGTACTCCCACAATTCCTTGGAAATATTTGCTTTCAGACATTTTGTGATATTGTGAAGCATGCATACTTCTGCATGGGAGCTTTGTAATTTAAAAAAAAAAGATCCTAAAAGGAGCAGACAGGAGGTGAAAGGAGGTTTGTACTAAATGCCCAGGTCGCAGCAGAGCCTAATCTGCATGCCCACCTGAGGAATTCTGGGATGTTGCCATGGCTCTCCTGGGAGCATTTACAATTACACGAAAGGCCCACAGGGAGGATCTGGGATGGTTGCTGGAGGGATCTCACACACTCTGCCCCCATGGCCATGGGAGGACCCTGGAGAGCCCACCCCCCAGTGCTGCAGAGGACACTCTGGGGATGATGGCAGGTGCAGGAAAGCCACCCTAAGCCAAAGGAGTCAGCCAACAACAGCTTCCTCAGTGGTGGTAAGAGCTGGGGTCACTGGCAGGAAAGGACATAAGGACCCCAGTCTGCTCCAGCTTTCACATAAACTCTCTAGAACTTAAGATCACACAGGTTTCGAGAGGGTCTTCCTTAACTCGGTCCCCTAAATCAAGGGAAGGAAAAAAGGAGGTTTGCAGCAGGTAGATGGGAAGCTGGGAACCTGGACTGGAGCCTGGCTCGCTTGGGATTTGCATTCCCAGCCTAGATGCAGCCCTGCTTTCTCTTCTTCCATCTTGTCCTTCCCTGTTCTTTCTTCTGCTTCCTTCATCCAGCATGCTCGCTGTTCCTCTTCCCATTACTGCTCACTGTCACATGAAAACTCTCTGACCTTTATGTAGCCAGCTTTGCTCTTTCCAGAGCATTTTTCCTTACATGAGTGCTTCTTAACCTGGGGTACACATACCCTTGGCAGCATTGGCAGCTTCTGGTCATGGGCCAGGGAGCTCGCAGAGCCATGTGACCCATCTGGCCGGCATTAAAATTACCCCATGGTAAATAACTGAAAATGCTGTCTTTGTGTTACAAGAAACAACATAGACATATGACGAAGCAGAATGCAAAATGCACATAAATGTTTAAGCGAGAGTAAGACTTCAAATAAACTGCAAGCTTGTCCCAGGCTGCTTTAAGCTACACCCTCAAACCCCAGGGCACCTGTTCACTCTCGCTTGCTGTTAGGCTTGGCTTTGGTGGAAAACTTTGAGATGCTCTGGCTGACTTTATCACTTGAAATCCTTACAACAGCCCTCTAAAAAGCAAGGCTGTTTTAGAGATGGAGGAAAGGGGAATTCAGAGATGCTGAGTCACTTGTCCCAAGTCGCCCAGCACGCAGGTGTCAGAGCCTAAATGCTACCCAGGCACTTTAACTCCAAGCCCAGTGCTCATTCCACACCAAGGTGCAGCCAGGCACTCCAGGCCACGGGGTGCAAAAGGCCCAAGAGACGGGGAGTGGTGGGCCCAGGATGCCTTGTGATTCTATAAAGCCCTCCCCTACGACCAGTGGCTTCCACACTCATAGGCAAGCAGATGCTTCAACCTAGACTCAGGTGCTAATGTCACCCGGATAAGCCACTGTCGACCCTGGATGCACAGGCTAAGAAGCTGTGGCCAGGGTGTCTGCAGTTCTGCCCCCAATTCTTTCTGGTAAGGCTCAAAAGACAAGGGGCAGAGACCTGGGAACACATGTGACCCTGGCCTCTTCCTCAGTGCCCAGCGCTGTCAGGGCAGGGGCTCCAGTTCCTGGGCCGCTAGGCCCACCAAGACTCTGAAGTCAGCTGCTACATGGTCAGCTAGAGGCAGGATTTGAATCCAGGTCAGGTTGACTCCAAACCCCTCACCTTTCCCTTGTGGCCACACTGCCCAAGGTCCTGAAAGGAGTTGTATCCTGGGGTCAGGAGGCCTGAGTTCTAGCCCAGCTTCTCCAAAAGGAGCTGAATGACTTGGGTCCGTGCCTTCCCCACGCCAGCCCTAGTGCAGTGGGGGTCCCTCTAGCATCCAAGAGTTCTAAAGCCAGAGCTACCGGTACCTGGATTCAAATCCAAGGTCTTCCTTCACTCGCTATGTGGTCTTAGGCATATTATTCCCCGTGCCCGTGCCTCCATTTTCTCATCTATAAATGGAGATATGGTTCATGCCTAGCCCACAGGATGGCTGTTAGGATTAGATGAATTAATTCAGGCGAGGCACTTAGAAGAGAACCTGCTACAGAGCAGTGCTCAGTAAAGGTGAGGTGTTATTGTATAAAAATGAGGGGGAAGAGAGCCAAGGGGTGACTCTAAGAACACCCCCCACCCTTGCAATAGTGCGTCTAATCGGTAGGAGTGGGGTGGGAGCACATAGGCCACCCCTCTCCCCAATGCCGGCCTGCTGTGTCAGACTTAAACAGCTGCCCTGTAATAGTTCACAACTGGTAGCAAAGTGGGACTCGTCTGCCACTTCCTTGTCTTTCCAGGACCCCATGTTTGGGTGGGAAAAGCCTTTATAAGAATCCACCAGGGCCCCTCCCAGTACCTTTCCCATCATGCCCCAGGTGGTCAACCCCCTACTCCTAAGACTATCATTCCTTCAACAACTTCTTCATTGAGCATCTGCTCTGGGCCAGGCATTGGCTGGGGCACAGGGGGTACCACGGTGAGCGAATCCTGACACAGTCCCTGTGTGGCTAGAACACAGACAATAAATGCCCACGATGAAATGACAGGTAAGGATAAGTACACTGAGGGGAAATAAACCAGAGAAAGGGGGTTTGGGTGGGGGAGGTATTTTAGATAAGGTGGTACGGTTAGGCCTCTCTGATGAAGAAACAAATAACTGTTTACCATTTATAAGTAACATTTGACTACTCTCAGGTTCTGGGACTGGTGGCTTTCTCGGCTCGGGTGACTATTGACATGGTGGTCACCCATGTGACCCTGGAGACCTGTGAGGAAGGAAGCAGGAGTTGAGCATGTCAGAAGGGGACGCTCTGCTCTTGGTGGATTATGAAGTTTAGAGAAATGTTCTAGGGGTGTTTTTCTACAAGTACACTCAGGCTGAGGGTACACACCTGGGATCGGTAGGCTAGGTCCAGAGTCCTGACCCGGATACTGTGCAAGTACAACATCTCCAAGGTGCGTCATATGCAGGAATGGCTTGAGACTAGAGAAAGTCCCAAACCACACATCAACAGAGCAAACTTCAAAAATGAGGAAATTACCTTCAATTTGAATTTCTCAGCTCTCTAAAGTGTGCATTTAAATTTTCTAACATAAACTCAGTGGTTTTGTTTTCTACTGTTAATAGAGCTAAAACTATTCTATGTTCAATATTAAAATTTACCAGTAAGTTATTTTAGCATCGGATATTTGAATCTTACTATATATTACATGTATTCATAGAAGGATTACAACTGCACACAATCAATAAAAATACAGGGATGCTGGGATGGCTCAGTGGGTTGAGCGATCATCTTCCAGCCCCAGGGTCCCAGGATCGAGTCCCAGCCCCCAGCCCGGTTCCCACCCTGCAAGGCCCCCTGCCCACCTGTGTGGAAGAAACTATGTCAAAAACTGATGATGTATAACTATGGAGACTGCTCTGGGCCCTCCCCCTTCTCTCTGTCTCTCTCTGTCTCTGTCAAAAACAATAAAATAAATCTTTAAAAGAAAACACATTGGAACCTTAAAAATGATATCTATTAAAAAATAAAAATAAGTAATAATATTTAATATTAGAAGCATTTATTAACAAATAAAGAAGCAAACTATAAGGTTAGCTGAGTGAAGAATCTTCCTGAGAGAGGAAAGAACACGTGCAAAGGCCCTGAGAATGGAACAAGCTAAGGACTTGGCTTTTATTCTCAGTGTGAGAGGGTAGACTGCTTCTTAGCGTAGACAAAATAATAGATGTGGATTGTGTCTAATGAATTCAAACATGCCAATCCAGGAATCCAGAGGGTTGGCCCACCTTGTCCAAGGTCACGCACCATCCTAAAGTCCCTCCCAATTTTATTGAGATTGAAAAAAATAACAGACTACCTAGTAGCACAATGCAGATTAAAAGCCTTGTTTTCATCAATAGAAAGAAAAAAGAAAAACATGAATGAACACCTCATGCTGAACAATCAGTCATATTTAATGTACGGATCACAGAGGCAGGTAGCTCATACATGCTTAGTAGCAAATAGAAAAATCAAAGCAAACGGAGTTAAAAAGAGACGCAGCAAAGAGGAGACTGCTCCTCCTAACTCAGCCTTTGCAAGCTGCTTCGGGCACCCTGGAGGGCCCTGCGAAACGCCAGGCTCAAGCGCAACCGCATTTTTCACACAGGCCCGGCCCCACCCCAGGCATCCACAGGTCCCCAGACACCTCCTGGGATCCAGACGGTCCCTATTCGGAGATGGCTGAGATGACAGGAAGTGGGGCACAGTGCCAGATGCTGTACCTGCATTGTTTCCTCCAATTCCCCCAAACTTAGAAATTATTGTCCCCATTTTACAGATAATAACACTGAGTCTTGGAGAAGTTTAAAAAAGCTCATTAAAAGGAGGAAGCGTACATTAGTTTGAATCCCAGCCCATTTAGGAAATGTGCAAGATCTGGGTTAAGAGTGAAAAGACAGGCCCTGAGATGGGAGATTATACATGAGACCAAGCCTGGAAGACAGGGAGGGGCAGAGAGGCGGCATTTGGTGCACAGACATCTCTCTCCTGTGTCTCATTGAATCCTCATGATTATTCTGCAGGACAAGGATTGTTAGTCCTACAGTCAAGGCTAGGACACTGACAAACATGCCCCAGGTGGCTGGCTAGTAGCAGAGCCTGGATTCCCCACCAGGTGTGTCAGGCTCCACAGCCCACAGCTGCTACCATACCTGGTTGTGGCACCTGGTGTAGTGGGATCAGCCCGTCCTGAGAATCACAGCACCCGGGATGTGGCCCCAGCTTTTCCAGGGCCTTGTTGTGTGACTTTGGGCCCATTGCTCCCCTCTCTGGGTCTCAGTTTCCTTCTCCATAAAATGAAGAGGTAGGTGGGATAATCCCCAAGGTCCCCCGGACAGGAGGCCTCTGAGTCTATGAGTATCAAAAAGCAAAACACAGAGCAAAACTGGTCTTTGGCTGACTCCTCCTGCCTTAGGCAGCGCAGGAGAGAGAACAGCAAAGTCCCCGCTGCCACATCTGTGTCCTGATGTCACCCTGACCCATCTACCTCCCTAGACCATGGAGCCTCCCACCCCAGACAATCAGAGATTGGCCTTCATCTTTGCCTCCCATGTCTGCTCCACTCCAAACCCTGTGCTTTCTGTCTCCTTAGCTCCTCCTACACCCCACCCTCCCCATCCACATCCCCCAAGACATGCACTTCAGCTCAAACCGTCTCCATCTCTCCTACACGTCCTGCCAAGCCGAGGCCTGGTCCCCTAGCCCCAGTTTCTTCTGTGACAGTGGCCAGAGAGATCTTTCTTGCATCAGATGTTTTGCAAGCTCCAAACCCTTCAGTTGCTCCCAAGGCCTACAGGATAAATCACTTAGCATGACATTTGACATTCAAAACCCTTCCAGACTTAGTCGTAACCAGCCCTAATCAATTCATTCCCATTCACCACCTTCCTTCTCCTCCTAACTCCCACCTACATGTCAGTCAAGCGTTCCGCTTCTCCACCTAACTGCTGGTATATGCTGTTCTTCCAGCCTGGAGTCTCCAGCCCTCCCCTCCACTCTCACCCTGACCTAGTGCAAACACTTTCCTCCCAGAATGTCCAAAGAGCTCATAGTCCTTCCCTTCTCTGCATTCCCATGAATCTCTTCATGGCACTTGGTGCAGACGGTGATTTACTCCATCCCCTATCTCCAGTGCCTGGCACTGAGCCTGGCATGAGGACTGGGTGTATAATTGATGCAGAGCTGATGGATGAGTGGAAGTTTGACTTCTCGTTCTCTCGTGTGCCAGGGATTTGTTTTCATCCAGAATGTCAAGTTACCCAAGAAAGTTCTGTCCATCACCCAGAGCACAATAGCAATGCCTCCCAATGTCCCCTTCACCCCATCCAGGCATCCTGACAGCATGGTGCCCAGAATTCTCTCTCCCCCCCCCGTGCCCCCCTCCCCTGGTCTATGACATTGAGCCTCTTCTCTCCTTTGTCCACCTTGAACCCTGGTGTCCTGGGTCCAGGAGCAGGTCAGAGAGGAACAAGATGAAAGATGCACAGTAGGAGGACATGAGAAGTTACCATAACTAGTTTCTTGAGACACACTCATCAGTGTTTTAGAAGCAAAGACAACCAAAAAGATCAAATAAGTGAAGATCCACCCAAAACCAAAAGCCCACACAGCACATAAAATGGCATAGTGGATCAATAGGCAGCGCTCAGAGATGACCGAGGTCCATTGCAAAGTGAGAGGTTCAGATGGAATCCGGTTTGTGTCATCTGACTCTATTCTAGCAAACAGGAAAAGCCGGAATAGCTGCTCATCAAATGTCATGACATCTATTTCCAGACAGTGGGGACTGTGGACTATTTTTACACTTGTCTTCAAACTTTTATACTATATGCCTTTTTTTTTTGCAAAGGGCATGAATTCTTATGTTTAGAAAAACAATAATGCTATTTCCATATTCAAAGAAGAGGGTGAGAAAGAGGGTGCAGAGAAGTGGGGGGAGAAAAGCTACATTAGAAACAGAAGACAACAAAGATCATTGCTCGCCCCCCACCCCTGCCAAAGACCTCTGAACTTCTTCCACGCAAGGTGCCCACTACCCAGGAAGGACCAGGATCATGATTCCAGCACTCACCCCACACCCTCATCTCCTGCCTCCAGCCCAGTCCTCTAAGAACCGGGTTCCTTACGGCGTCTAACGCTCTGCTCCACCTCCAGATTACAACCCAGTCCTGCCAGTGGCCAGCAGGGTGGAGAGCTCATCAAGACTGTTCACTCACACCAACCCCTTTTGTCCATCTTACTCTGAACAAATACCAGGGCAGGAGCACAACCCCTTACCCGGTGCCCATAAGGAGAGACTCAAGCACAGATCCTGCACCAATGGAGCCACTTGGCACCATCTGAGGTCACATTCCTCTACGGCCCATGAGAGGGACGCACAGGGAGACTCGGAATTGGGTAGAGCCCAGACGTGAGCCTGCAGGGCACTGGGCTTCCATCCGTTGCCTGCAGGCCTGGGCCCTCTCCCACTGCCATTGACGTGGTAATCTAACTTCTCTGAGCCTCCGCTTCATCGCCAGTAAAGTGGGGGTCATAACACAGCAGTCACAAAACTAGGGCGATGACTGAGCCCGATCGCACATGTGAAGCTGTGGGCACAGTGCCTGGCACACAGTAGGCATTCAGTAAGTAATGGCTTTACTTACCGCTGGCGGATTGTTCTGATCCTGCAGCAGGTAAGTCACAGGTGTGCCAGGGCCACTGGCAGCCCCGCTAACAGGAACCCGGTGTGTCCTCATCGGTTACCATTAGGAGGCCGGAAACGCCTGAGGGGTTCTGACGGAGGGAAAATCGATTGGGGTTCACGCACGGGGGAAGAACTCCACTCGTCAGGGGAGGGTGGTTGCACAAGAGAAATATGAAGGGCTCCTTTCAGCTCATCCTCTTTCCTCCTTGACACCATCTAGCCTTATTAAAAATGCAACGCGGAGCCTGGCTCCCACCTCCATCACAGCTAGTTGGGAAGCAGGAGGCACCAAGGTAAATAGAAGAAGGAAGGAAACCATCCGTCTATATGGAGAGAAGCTCGTGCGTGTGGTGAGCAGCATGAGCCCTCCCGCCGGGACTCGCCGGCAGGGAGCCCACGTGAGTCCTGCACGTCTGGGAGGCCTTCCGGTCCTGGATCATCTTTCAGTGCCAGGCCCTCCCCCCTTCCTTGCTTCCCGAATCCCACATGTCCCCGCCTGGAGCTCAACTCATAACCACACTGTTTGCAACCCCACGTTGGCGAGGTTCATCCATGGACCCACTTTCTTAGTCAGTCCCCAGATTTGTGTGGATGCTTGCTGTGAGCTAGGAGAGACCCGGATTGAAACTGACACAGAGACCCTCCTGTTCTCTGGTCCATGAGATGTGACAGATGCACAAATAAACCCGACTTGCGTCAATCCGTCTTGTCCCTCTTCTGCTCACAAGTCTTCAGGGGCTCCCTGTTGCCTACAGGATGCATCCAAATCCTCTCCAGATCAGGCCTAAGGGAACTGCTCCGTGTCAACACTGGCCCCTGCCTCCTCCTTTCCCATCACTCTGCCTCCTTTACTCCAACCCTGCGGAATGCCACCTTATTCAGGCCTCTGGGGCTTTGCCCAGGCCAAGCTCTCCTCACCTGACGCGCCTCTTCTACACCTCCCCGGACACCCTGTCCCAAGGCCCACTCTTCTACCTGTCCTCTCAAGCAACCCCCAGAATTACGCTCTATTTTACATCTGTGTTTTCAGAACATTAGGGTACAGATGTTTATTTCAGCACTTGTCACGCTATTTCATCTATTTTTATATGTCTATCTTCCCTGCTAAGCTGTGAGTTCTTTGAGGACAAGGTTTATGTCCTATTTATTTCTTAATAATATAACCGTACCTCACACAGAGTAGAGGTTCAGTAAATGTTTGTCTAATAAAATAGACAATAAATACAAGAAAAATGCTCAACCTCCATAGAAATAAGGGAAATATAAACTGTAAATAAAGTAAAATGAGATGCCGTTTTCACCCACCGGAATAGCAGAAACTGTAAAAGGTTGATCCTATTCAGTCCTGATGATGGGGTGTGGGGACTTGGGCTGGTGGGAGGTTATTGTTACAATCTTTGGAAAGAACTATCGCTCCAGATGTAACAGCATGTGTACACCGGGTGACTCTTGAATATCACTGTTACGAATTTATCCTATAGAAATAAAAGCACTATAGAAATAAAAGCACCAGCATGTAAGTTGTGTCAATCACCTATTCCTGCATAACAGATTGCCCCAAAGCTTAGCAGCTGGAAAAAACAACTATGTATTATCTCTGTTTCTGTGGGTCAGGAATCCAGGCGCTGCTGAGCTGGGTCCTTGGCTCCGGGTCTCCCACAGGTGGCAGTCATCCGAAGGCTTGACTGTGGACGGATCTGTGTTCAAGTTCAGTTCCATAGTGTTGGCAGGATTCCGTTCCTGCAGGGCTTGGGGGCTGAGCTGCTCAGCTCCTCACTGGTGGTTCCTGGCCAGGTGGCTCTCTCTCTGTATCGGAACGAGCACATGATAAGAGCCAGACAATGTACCGAGGAGGCAGAAGTTACAGTCTTTTGTGACTTAATTGTGGAAGTAACATCCTCCTGACTGTGTCATGTTTAGTCTTTAAAAGCAAATCACATTGGGAAGCCGGGATGGCTCAGTGGGTTAAGCGCTCACTTTGCAGCGCCGGGGACTGGGGATCGAATCCCAGCCCGTGCGGAACCATATGCTGAACTGGGAGCTCCCCCAGTTCAGTTCTCTCTCTGTCTCTGTATCTCTCTCTCTCCCTGTCAAAAATAAATAAATAAATAAAAATATATTAAAAAAATAATAAAAAAATAAAAGCAAATCACCAGGTCCAGCTCACACTCAAGGGAAGGTAAATACACAAGGGCATAACTACAAGAGTGGGGGTCACGGGGAGCGATCTCAAATGCTGTCTACCACAGTGTGTGTGTGTGCGCGCACTCGTGATTCATGAAGAAAACTATGGGAAGAACACTCCAAGCCCCTAACAGGAGTCACTGGGGAGAAGGGCAGGATTAGAGAGGTAGAAAAAGTGTGAGGGGCAAGGTCTTGCTTTTTTAAAATAAATCCCTATTTTGTTTGACTTTCTAAGTGAGTAGGCATTTGTTTTTGTAACTTAAAAATTAAACAAATATTAATAAGACCTAATCAGTGACCAAAGTGTCATGGGAATTGAAGAGGGAAAAATTCACCCTAGCTGGGAGGGTGGTGATGTGGGAATCAGGGACGGTGTCATAGAGGAGACAGTGTTTGAAGTGAGTCTTGAAATGTGAGCTGGGCCAGGACTTGCAGAAACGACAGAAACGGCATGGGAAGGGAAGAGTGCCACAGAAGGCAAACGCCAATTAACTGCCCCAGGGCCAAAGAGCGGTCGAGGTGACAGGCAGGCACAGCACGGGCACTCTACCGAGGCACCCGGGCCAGCGGGGCGCGGGTCTGCCTGGCTTTCTCCATTCCCACATCAGAGGGGCTGCACAGAAAGCTACACAGAGGAACTGAACCCCAGGGCCCCTGGCAGAAGGTTCTAGACCTTTGTAGCTGCTCAAACTACTTCCAAGCTCCATAGTCACAAGCACCAGTCCCATTCTAAGAGGGCCGTGGTCAGGGGCCTCTAGGAGCCCAAGGCCTGTGCAACTGAGTCTCACCAGAAGGACTCAGCAAGGGGAGGAGGGATGCCTACACTTCCGCCTCCCCACGCCTCCATTGAGCTCAGAGGTTGAGTCCACGCTCTGGCTCTCCTGTGGAGCAAACCCCTTCATGTCTTCCTAGCCATGACTGTCATTAAATTCCTCTGGGAGGGGAAGCCGGGATGGCTTGGTGGGTTGAGCGCTCACTTTGCAGCGCCGAGGACCGGGGATCGAATCCCGGGCCCGGCCCGTGCGGACCCATGTGCTGAACTGGGAGCTCGCTCAGTTCAGTTCTCTCTCTGTCTCTGTCTCTGTCTCTGTCTCTCTCTCTCTCTCTCTGTCAAAAATATAAATTAATTAATTAATTAATTTTAAAAAAAAATTTCCTCTGGGAAAAACAGGCTCCATCAGAACCATAGGACTGGGGCTGGCCCTTGCTCAGTGGTCCCCTTCAACAAAAGGGAAATAGGAGCCACCGGGCTAGACCCAGGAAAGGAGTTTTGGTTAGCATGTAAATGTAAACCACAAGAAAATCCGGGGAAGCTGGGATGGCTCAGTGGGTTAAGCGCTTGCTTTATAGCCCCGGAACCCGTGGATCAAATCCTGGCCCTGGCCCAGGTGGACCCATATGCTGAACTGGGGTGCACCCCCAGTTCAGTTCTTGTCAGGTCCTGCTCTGGGCTCCCGGCCCAGTTCCTGCCCTGCGCAGCCCCATACCCACCTGTGGAGTGAAACTATATGGAAAACTAATGCTGACAACTATGGAGACTGCTCTGGGCCCTCCCCCTTCTCTCTGTCTCTCTCTGTCTCTGTTTCTCTCTGTCAAAAACCAATAAAAATAAATCTTAAAAAAAAAAAAAGAAAATCCGCCCTTCAAAGACTCTTCCTGGTCACCTGCTCTGGGACAGGCTGGGGCCCACAGGAAAGGGAGAGGCTGAGACTCAAGTCCCCACCCTGGGGCAGCCCTGGGCCAAGTGGGGGGTCAAGAAACCCTCATCAGGCCACGCCCAGCAGGGAGGCGTGGCTCACAGGGGAGGTGGCGAGTGGAGGGTGTATCACAAAGAGGAGGAGACACGCGGACATGTTTTGGACAGTGAGGAAGAGTTTGATGAAAAGAAAGGACAGGCACTTGGATCACAGAATGCACCTGGGGCAAAATGAGCCACCTGGACTGGCAATTTCGTGAGGCTGGAGGGGGGAGGCAGGGGGACAGGGCTGGGGCAGGACTGGCAGGAGGTGAAAGAGGAAAGGCCGGCTTCGGCCAGCCAGCTTATAAGGCTAAACGTAACAAGCTTTCTCAACTATAACCTTGGGGCGCTGGGCTCTTGAAAGACAACATTAAGAAGTATAACCTCGGGAGCGAGATGTGGAGATGAGTGAAGGAGGCAAAACAAGGCAGGGAAGAAGAGACTTTGACTTATATCCTTCAGGTACTTTGATAACAAGTCTGAATACTATTATAATATATTGCTAGTATTTTAAACTTTCCCTCTTGGTTAGGCTCACAAATGATTGACAATAGCTGCCACTGATTAAGAACTTATTCTAAGGGCTTTGCGCATATGATCTTGCTTAATCCTCACATGACCCTCTGAGAAGTGCTATTATCCCCACTTCCCAGATGAGAAACTGAAGGGCCGGGAGAGCAAGCGACGCTGAAGGACACACACACACACACACACACAGGTGAATGAGCCAGAATTTGAACCCGGGCCTGCTGACCCCAAGCCCACACTCGTCACCCTCCGCTCCACAGCCTCCCAATAGCCACACGACAGGAAGGCAAGTTCATCACTTTCACAGATGCTGCGAGTCGGGAGACAGAGCAAACACTCAGAACAATAGAGCTGGATTCAAACCATCTGGATAGGCTAGTGCCCTGGGCATGGGGCCAGTGTGCCAGGTTGGAATTTATCAGGCGCAGATGTGACGTCCTAGACTTGGGAGCCAAGTCCTGGCCAAGGACAGGTGGGAAACGTGTGTCCAGCCTGGGACTTGTGCACCTGCCGATCCCAGAGGCTGGCCCTGCCCGCCCTGGGCCAGGAGAGTCAGGCTAAGAAGCCTCCCTCTCACCCCTGAGAGGCAGGGGCAGCTGGACCATTGGGTGAGCTGACATCAGTCCACAGCCTCTGGGGACTACTGGGCTCCCTGTCTCTTCTGTCCTCATTGCCATCCCTGCTGGTGTCTGCTCTGGTGGCCCTAAGGAAGCTGGAACCCAGCCCTGAACCACCCACCCAAACACCAGGTTGGGCTTGGGGAGGTGGTAGAACCCCGTGTGGGACTTCAGGGAATTGTCCGGGGTCAGTGGGTTTTAAGTTCTTTTAAGCTGCAGACACTCCTCTTCAATTGACTCTTATCTAGAATCTGATATGTGAGCTAGGTAAGGTAGGCATGCCTCTCCTCCCCAACCCAAGGGGTCCCTGAGAGGTCTGAAGGGGTCAGCTGAGCACGGATCACTTTGAAAGACCCCCCAGCTCAGAAATGCTATGACCTTAGAATTCCTAGTAAATAGGCTGACCAGACATACTGTTTCAAACGGGACAGAACACAAGGGTACTGACCCGTTTCAAACAGTACTTAGGATCAGCCTAGTCTCGCTGGGCTAAACTCAAGGTGTCAGCAGGCTGACCAGACGTACCATGTGAAACGGGACAGTACCCTTGTTTTCTGTTCCATCTAAAACGGTACATCTGGCCCACCTACTAATGAATAATCATGCAACAATCTAACACACATTGAGCACTAACTGTGCACCAGGCACTAAGCTAAGGGCTTTACACAAATCTTTTCATTTAACTCTCATCATAAAACTATTAAGTAGGTTTTATCACATGACAGAGACTGCACCAAACTCTATTCTGTCTTTATTTTAATTAGAATTGAATCCAGACACATGGCTAGACTACATTTCCCAACTACCCTGCAGTGGGGTACAAACATGTGACCAAGTTCCATCCAATAGCATGTGAGCAAGGGCAATGCATGCAGCTTCCAGGCCAGGTTAAGGGAGGGAGTGAACTCCCCACGCTCTCTTTAGCTCCAGCACCCAGCCCTCTGGCAGAGATGAGACCACCGGTGACTGGAAGCCCTGTTGAAATGGTGGATTTGGGTCTCTGAATTTACCCAATGTGGCAGCGCCCTCTGCTGACCGGGAGCCCCCAGGTGAAGAGCTGAGAGAAATTTCTATTCCATGAGAGCCATCACAATGTAGCTGTCTGCCTGACAGCCTTTCATAGCCTCATTTCTCAGAGGAGGAAGGTGAACGAGATTAAATAACTGTCCAAAGTCATCCAACTAGTGGCAGAATCTGGAGCCATTCAGTCTGATTCTCCAGTCCCTGACCTCAAACCATGACACCTGGAACAGCCAAGATGTCCTTCAGCAGGTGGATGAATAAGTAAACTAGTACATCCAGACAAGGGGATATTATTCCGTGATAAAGAGAAATGAGTTCATGAAAAGACAGGAGGAATCGTAAATGCATATTACTACGTGGAATACGCCAATCTGAAAAGGCTGTGCACTGTATGATTCCAACTGTATGACGTTCTGGAAAGGGCAGATCTACCGGGACGAGGTTGCCGGGTCTTCATGGGAGGGAGGGAGGAACGAACAAGTGGGGCACATGCATCTTTAGGGCAGTGATCCTGGAATGATGGTGACATTTGTCAAAACCCACAGAAGGCACAACACAAAGAGTGAACCCTCATGTACACTCAGGACTTTAGCTAATAATAATGTATCAGTATTGATTCATCATCTGTAACAAATGTACCACCCTCACTCCTACAGATGTAAATAATAGGGAGTGTGTACATGGGAACTCTCTACTTTCTGATTCATTTTTCTATAAGCCTAAATCTTTTCTAAAGTAAAGTCTATTAATTTAAATATATACACAGCTTCAAGAAAAACTCGTGTGTGAAAAAAATTAAGAATATTCTGCCCCACACTGCGCACTTTGATAAGCTCCCGTTTCATTTCCCCACCAGTCTATGGATACTGTTACTATCTGGTTTTTCAGCTGAGGAAATTGAGGCCCAGAGGAGCCAAGTAACTTGCCCAAGCCAGGACAGAACCCTCATCTGTTTGGCTTCCCACCAGCTTCCCTCCCCTAGACCAGCTCCCCCACCTTCCAGGAACGGTTGCCCTCACCAGGCAGGGCACCAGGTCCCCGCCCAGCAGAGCCTACAGCTTACAGTGGGTCCAGACCCTTTGCATGCGAGCCGGGTTGATGAGGCTCACAGCAGCCCTGTGAGAGAGGTTCCAAGGTCACCCCGCCAACCAGACCTCCAGGCTTCCTGTCCCCTGCAGAGCACAGCTCAGAATAGATCAGTCCCAGTGCCCCAGTGCCCCCAACACACACGCATGCACATACACATACACACACATGCATACGCACATGCACACACACATGCAAACCCTTCCACTTTGTCACTTGACCCTCAGACAGGCTTTGGATATCCAGGGGACACACGGCCCTTCAGCACTTACACAAGCATTTCTCACCAAGAACTGAGGGTCATTTAAGGACATTTTTTTCCTGGAGATAGTCAAGATCTCCTTCAAAATGCATAACCACACCTGCACATTAGCACAAGGCATCGCTTTCCCTGCTCTCTGTAACCCCCAGAGGGGAACTGGAGGAATGTATCAAATTCTTCATTTAAGGGGAAAAAAGCCCCGGCGCCTGCCTGCAGCGAGAGGGCCGTTGGGTCTGTTGGAGGTGTTATGAAGACGGTGCTGCCTGGACAACTTCTGACCGTGCTGCATTCCTGGGAGGCTGGGCCTCCCAGGGAAGGAAACAGGGGCTGATCGAGCTCTGGCACTTAAAGGACATGAAAGCAGTCCAGGGACAGCGTGGTGTGTGACTGTCAGGGCTGTGGATGAGCCATTACCTTAGACAAGGTGAGATGATTCTAAACCTCCCGAGTTTTATTACACGCGCTGACTCCAGACCGCTGCAGGTGACAAGGACAGCCCTGGGGCACTGAGCGCAGCCTCAAGAGCTCTCGATGCTTCTGAGAGCGAGAGGCCCCCTGGACTGCAGTCTTCTTTCTCTGTAAGGGCCCGCCAGGGCTCTGGGACCGGACAAGCCCCATTGCTTCTGGGCTGTGTGACCCTGGGCCTGTTACTAACATCTCTGGGCCCTCATTTCCTCCTCTGAAAAAGACCGACACACAATCATAAGATTCAGTGAGCTCATGCAGGTAAAGCCCAGAGCCCAGAGAAACTGGCTAAACACTCTTGCGTGTGTGATGATGATGACGGTTACTTGAGAGCTAGCCAGGTTCTCACAGTTTATCTCATCCCCTCCTATAGGATGGGGAAACTGGGGCCCAGATTGGGAAATGAACTTGCCCAAAATCACACAGCAAGTCGGAAGATCTGGGACCAGAACCCATGTCCCTATTTCTTAGGCCAGCACTTTTCTCCACTACACACTGGTCACATTCTGAGACTATCGCAGAAATATAGAGACTATTCCAACAGCCATGTGAGTTCTACAGCAGAACCAGGTCTGGGACGAGGAAAGACGGGGTGTCCTATTCCACCAGCAACCCTGGAGATGCCGTGCAGCGGCCCTGTGGGGGGGACCCGCCCTGGCCGCTCTACCAGAGGAGCCGGTTGGTAGAGAGTAAGGAGTGTGGTAGGGGATCATTCCTGCCTCACAGCATACCTCCCGACCCCTCAGGAAGCCAACAAGAGGAGATCCAGGTGGGCCAATAGCTCTTCAACCCACCCAGCAAATCAGAATGTCGCCACTTCTTAAACTGCATCCAGACGTCAGCCCTGTTTTGCCCATGCCTCCAGTGGGCATCTCCAGTTTTCAGGACTAAACCAGGCCCCAAACCTTTGCAGGCATTCTGCATGCACCCAGAAAGACCACAGCCACAAGCTGACCCAAAGGCAGCCCACCCATTGGTTGGCCAGCCATCCTAGGAGCTGGCCATAGTCAGATATGGGGGGGATTGGAACTCAGAGATTAAACAGTGTTTTAGGGGTGGGCACTGGAGCCAAAGGCTATATGGATGCAAGCAGGGGTGACGGAGAGGTAGGACAGCTTCGAGTCATATGATCTCAGACGGCTGGAAGAACTATGGGCAGGGGTGGTGGAGTGTTGACGGTACAGTGTAAGCGTCCCAGAGGGACCCCCGGGGAGCCCTGAGGCAGGGAGGCAGCCAGATGCTCAGACTCATGGAGTTCAAGCTCCTCTCCCTGGGATGGCGGGAAGACTCCCGAAAGAGTCTAGAAAGAGACAGCAGGAAGGGGAGCAATAAGGCCACAGTGGTATCCGCAGAGCATGAAAGCTCACAGTACCATAAGGGAACTAATCCCTAGAACAGGAAGTTTCCACCAGGCACCCAGATAGAAGAGGGGCAGGTCCCCGAGGTTGAGAATTGATGGATACAAGAGACACTCTCTCAACCCCTAGACCAGAGCTCACGCCAGGGCGAAGACCTTCCTCCCTGCTGGTGGCAGCACCTGAATAGGTCATTTCGAGCACCTGAATGGGTCCTTTTTGTTCCTGCAGAAAGTAGCAGGGACTTAGAAGTTACATTTCTGAAAATGCATTACAAGGCAAGAGAAAGCCTTCCGCACCCTTCTTGTGCTTAGAACGAAGACTAGCAGGACAGTCCAGGCTGGAGAAGACAGAACAGAGGCTTCTTACAGCAGAAAACTGCGGGGGGTGAGCAGCTGCACGGAAGCAGAGGGTGGCCCTGGATTCCCACTGCTCATGAAGTTACTTGGGGAGGGAGGGCGGGAAGGAGGCGTCATGGCAGCTCAGAGAAGTCATGCCCGGCTGCAGAGTCAGCCACGACCGCCTGGCTCAGGCCGTGGTCTAGGGGTCGGGTCCAGCACTCAAGCCTTCTCGGACTGGAAATAGCCCCGCCCCGCCCCAAAAGCCAAAAGACACAGGGTCTAAACAGAGTCGGATCAGAGCCCCAGAAACCACCTCCCAGCCCCCCAAATTCCATAGTCAATGTGGAGACAGTGGAGAAATGACCGATGAAGAATCGATTCAGATGGGCAGGTAGCCTGGTGACGCTTACCCCAGGCGTGGTAGGGCCCCTGGAGACTGTTCAACAGAAGGGTGATGTGACAGACGGGTATCACTTGGGTGTCCTTGTGCACCTGCCACATCTCATTGATAGAGGACATGAGGGTCTGTATCAGTTTCATCACTTGGAGAAGCCAAGCGCATCCACAGTGGGACCTGTGCAGAGCCCATGCCTCTGCGTGGCTCCAACTCCAGGGACTGCAGCCAAGTGTCTGGTGGTGGCCCTGAGCCACCATGGGTCACCAGGGTAGCAGCCAGAGAGAAGAGCTGGGCACAGAGAAAGAGGAGCCAGGGCAAGCTGAAGCCTGCTTGCTGGGCACCTCATATGGGTCCCCCTTCTGACTACGCTCAGTAATGGCTGCTGCCACCCTTCCACCTTCCAATCTCATGCAACTTCCTCAGTGGCAACTGTAATCACGGTCCACATAGAAAAGGGGATTCCCAGCTGCATAACCAAGTTGACACAAGAGGGGCTCGTGGGGACAACGGGCAGGAGATTTGACACCAGGGCTATCCTGACAACTTGGAGGGCAGGCGGATGGGACTATCCTGTGGGGCATAGAGTTTTAAGTAGCTCCAAAAAGCTCAATGAGTTTATGGAGCACTTCCCCCCATCAATGTCAGAAATGTTACATGTTTATTATAAAGTGTGTCTTTATTCACTGCTGATGGGATTATAAATTGGCACAAACTTTCTAAAGGGCAATTTGGCACAATGTATCAAGGCCCTTAAAAATATCCATACCATTTGACCATGGGCGAATTTGTCCCAAAGAAATAATCTGTAATGTGCCCAGAGATATAAGTATAAAAATGTGACTTGTTATTTATAATAGCATAAAAAGTGGAAATAATTGAACTGTCCAACAATAGAGGAATGATTAAATAAGTTAGGGCACAGCCAACAGATGTAAAACCATGTTTCCATTCATCTTGTCTTCAAAAAAAATCACATGCCCAAGGAAAAAAATCTCTTTAAATTCAAGTTCTTACAAAGAGTCTCCTATTAAGTACGCTGTCTCTTAGTTACTTTATTTTAAGCATCAAAGTACTGTTTGGGGAAATCACATTAGCCCTCTCTGACCTCAATCAATGCTAGTTTGGGATATTTAAAGAGGTCACCTGCCAGAACTGGCGAAAAAAGGAAGCAAAGAAATTTAACAGGGATTAGTAATTACTCTGAGGGTTACAACCTCACAATTGCAAGTGTTGGCTGTCATTGTAAACAAGCCTTTAAAG
Source organism: Craseonycteris thonglongyai (assembly GCA_004027555.1). NCBI lineage: Eukaryota > Metazoa > Chordata > Mammalia > Chiroptera > Craseonycteridae > Craseonycteris > Craseonycteris thonglongyai. The sequence goes on along the minus strand of PVKE010000492.1, from coordinate 34,883 downwards.
ATCACTTTTAAAAGCAATACAGTAAGTGGTTATGTTGCAGAGATCACTAATACACACTTATGGGACAAATAAAAAGACTGTCCTAATGTTATGCAAATAGGCACTTGTGGTTTAGAGTACAATTTCCAGAGATAACAATTGTACGCAGACTGTAAAAGCATTGCATCTCAGTCTCAAACAAGCTAGACTACAATGGCAGTGGCGTGCTGCGGACAGCTACGGTGGGTCATTCCCAGAGCAGATCCGGGGGTGGTAAAAGCACAGCCGTCCAAAATATGAGGATGGGCCACCTAAAATGTGAAAGTGAAAAAACAACTCATCTTTCTAAATTTAACATAGTTCATGTTATACAAGGTTTTAAATAGCTATGTGTACCTACCTTATAAATTCAACATTATGAGTAAGCATTCGGTGATTTCTCTAAATATTTATATATTCAAGTTGGCCCCAAAACTTTTTATTGACTCTTCCATTTGGGAAAATTGGGCCTTGTGATCTTGGCTACCACATATTTAGGCCCATACGTAAATATTAATGAGAGAAAATAGCTATAACATAATATTAAATAGAAGACATAAATTAAAAGTGTTCTAGGGTAATTCTAACTTTATTTAAATACACACTCTCTGGACATAGGGGGAAAAAAAGCTAGAAAGAATTGTACCAAAATGTTAACAGCAATTTTATCTAACTGGTAAGATTATAAAGTATATGAGAAGAAATTTAACAATAAAAGGGAAAAAAAAGGGGGGGGTGGAGCCGGGATGGCTCAGTGGGTTAAGCGCTCGCTTTGTAGCCCCGAGGACCGAGGATCAAATCACAGCCCCGACCCCTGTGGACCCACATGCTGAACTGGGGAGTGCCCCCAGTTCAGTTCTCACCGGGGTGAGACCCCGGCCCAGTTCCTGCCCTGTGCAGCCCCGCGCCCACCTGTGGAATGAAACTATGTGGAAAAACCAATGATGTACAACTATGGAGACTGTTTTGGGCCCTCCCCCTTCTCTCTGTCTCTGTATCTCTCTCTCTCTCTCTCTCTCTCTCTCTCTGTCAAAAACAATAAAAATAAATCTTTAAAAAAAAGAAGAAAAGAAAGTATATGAGAACTGTCCGGAAAGTTTCCAGCCATGTAACCGTTCTCATTAGATTGACAATGACTGGATTTTTTCTGGAACAACCTCATATATGATTTTTTTCAAGTTTTATTTTAAAGATAAATTAATGTAATAACCAAGGGGAATCATTTCTTAAGTGTTTTTGTAATACTGCCTCCTTTCTTAGATTCTCCTTTGGTGCTGTTAGAATATCGTCTGTCCCTTTTCACTGCCTAACTCTTCTGGGAACTGTGATAATGGGGTGGGGGGGGTGACAGGAATATATGTGCTGACACAGTAATGAGAGGGGGGGAAAGCAGATTACTAAGCCATGTCAATAGCATGCATGCAGTATGATCCCCGTGCAAGAAGAAGGATGGGGAGGGGGAGGGGGGAGAAAGAGAAGGCGGGAGGGCGGGGGTGGGGGAGAGACAGGAAGGAGCATGTATACACATATATATATGATACCAGGGCTGGCCGGGAACAATCCAGCCATACTTGCCTCTGTTTTTCACAGTACACAGCTGGATACTTTCTGGACAGCCCTCGGATGTGTTTGCGGAACCCTAGAAGGAAACCCACCAAACTGCCACCAGCCACCCAGGGTGGGAAAATCCTACACACCTCTCTAGTGTTCATTTTTTTATTTGTGTAGTACATGTTCATAGTAAGATGTAATCACTTTTTGCTGATTCTTCAGAAATGGGAGACTGCTAAAGGCGAGTCGTATCCATTTATGTGGCTTCACTGCTTTGCAAAATTAAAAAAAATTAACCAGTATTTCCCGAGAACCCCCAAGCCTGTGGGACACATAGGCCAGTACAGACACAGCAGCGAGGGACGTTCCCGCGGCTCCGAGCCCCGTCTCCGATCTGCCGCTGCAGGACTTCTCATCCCCGAGAGGGCACAGACACGCGTTGGCACGTGAGGGACGGCCGGCTGAGCGGGTCCATGTCGGGCCTGGCGCCCAGTGCTTTGCATGCATCAGCTTAGTTAGCCCTCAACCACAAGCTCCTTTCCATTTTACAGATGAAGAAACTGAGGAACGCAGGGGCTGCGGGGACCGAGCTGAGACTTGGCCCCAGGCAGCCTGGGCATCCCATGTGTGGGTCACATGTGCCACAAACATCGCCTCAGCTGCTACATCCACAGCTGCCATTTCCCCCGCTGCCCCTCTGTGATCTGATCCCAACAGTGATATCTGTCACCAAGGCCTTGGCTGCCCACACCCCTCCCTGAGGTGGCAGCCAATATCCACCTGGGAGGGCACCCACATGGGGGCCAAGGGTCCTGCTTCCCAAGCCCCGAGGCGTCCAGCACCTCCTACCACCACTGGGTTGGGTCGGTGTGACTAGAGCGCTACTGAGATCAAATTGCTAGCATCACATCTGGGCCAGGCCCAGGATTTCCAAACCCTGCCTTGGCTTGGGCACCTCCCTCCTCCTAAGAGGCCCGGCGGGAAAGAGCCTCACCCAGGAATAACAGAGCTGGAACCTTCTGACCAGCTGGTCTCGGTCCCCACCCAGGACTCCCCTTCCTAAACGAGGCTGAGCCACCCCCCGCCCCCAAACCTAATCTCAGACCTCACTGCTCTGAGGCAAGGCCCGCTCCAGCCCCACCTCATCCCTGCCACCAAGGGCCAGAGAAAAGAAACCCGGGAGAAACAGCCGGCAAGAGAGCAAGCGCGCCAGGCCGCGCCCCAGGCGGAGCAGGCTGCACCTGCGCTAGGCCCCATTTGGACGGCCCGCTGGGGAGGCGGGCTGCGAACCGGGCAGAGAATCCGACCCTCTCTGCTTTGGGGGAAGCCCTAAGCCAGGGGTGGCGAACCTTTTGGCGATGGAGTGCCAAAGTTTATGAAATAAGAGTATGCTCGCTCGACTCGCGTGCCAGCCCATCAAGTGAAATAGAGGTACCGATTATTTTTATGTCTATGCATAAACAATAATTTTTTAAATGGTATTCACAGCTCCGCGTGCCACTTTGGGCACGTTTGCCATAGGTTCGCCACCCCCGCCCTAAGCCGTGCCCCATCCTACCTCCTGCAGGGGGTGGAAAAGAGAAGAAAGAATGTGCCCACAGACCCCAGGTGTGACCTGGGGTCCTTAAGAAATAAGCATCCTTCTTCCTTTGGGGGTGGGGAGGGGGCACTGACCCATCCTTGGGGAGGAGTGGAGTGGGCGGTCAGGGGCAAGGGGAACCCCGCCTCTGCCTCCTCAGTGCTGCAGGTGGTGGCCTTGTCACTGTGAAGCCACCAGTGGGACAGCTGGACTTTCAACACACCAAGACCGCTCTGCGTTCTCTGAAGCCCCCACCCCAGGCTCAACTTGGCACAATTGCCCCTCCGTTCCTTGTGTGCCACACAGCCTAACACGGCTGACACAAGCTGCCCCCTAAAATCACCTCCTTGGGCACCTCTACCCTCATCACTTTCCCAGGACTGAGACGGGACCCCAGGTGAGGGAGGACAGAATTGACCCTTCCCTAAGGCGGCTCTAGGGGGCCCACTCTCGCCTCCCTAAGGACACTTCCCATCCTGGTCACGTCCACAGATGGCCTCTCCATCCGCTCCCCAGCCCCGCTGCCTGAACATGTCCAATCCCTGGTTAGCTCAGGGCAGAAACAGCCCTTCCACCCGTCTGCATCTCCACATCCCCGGATTCGCCCATTCTTAAACCGCAACGGCTCCCCAACAAGCCTCCATCAGACAAAGGTCCCGGCCTTGGTCAGTTTGCCCCGGAAATGGCAGAGAGCTGTAACCAACTTCGCAGTGACATTGGAAAAGGTCAAAGAAACGTGCAGTTCCGTGCCCTGCGGTGGCGGGGGCTTCTGGTCTGTGACCCCCTTGGAAATATGAGATGTACCTACATGGAAACCCACATCCATCGCTCCTCTCAGATTTTATCTCCTCCTTAGTCTTCCTTTTGATCTTGTTTTCAAGCCAGAAATGAGCATTTCCACGTTGACTCCGGCTTGATTATAACTGACTCTGAACCTTTCTAGTGATTAAAGTAGCCGCAAGGCAATGTTCTCCAGAGATCTGTACTGCAGGTTGAATAATTCAAGGCGTCCCTTCCAGAAGGCAGAGAAATCTAGGAGAGGGGGAAAAAGTACCAGAGAGCAGAAAACGTGTTTGTGTGTTTTTACAGAAAAAGTAATTTCTCCCATGCTGACTACACAATAAGTACCCCCATAAACCAGGGTTAATTTTGATTGATGTCAACACGTAACCAGAAATCAAATGGAGAAACGGGCAGTGACCTGGCCAGACTGGAACAGGACATTGGATGCTTCCAGCAAGTGGGGCAGTTCAGGTGACTTAGTTCCTCCCTCCCCACTATAAAATAATGCATAACACATTCTGCTATTTCCCTGAATTGCCAGGAAGTTTGAAATGAGGACAATGGAGGGTCGGCATGAGGCGGCCCCTGTTGCTCTGCTCAGCATGATGGGCCGAGGCTGAACCCCATAGTGAGGGCTGAGGCCCAGAAAAGGACAGAGCTATTTCCCCGAGGACTGATATATGGACTGTGGGTCCCGGCTGGGCTGCTTTGCTGCCCACGGAGCCAGGTGTGGCATAAAGGGAGAGGAGGAAAGCAGTGGGTCTCCTCTCCACCCCAGTGCTGGCTTCCTGTGGCAGAGTTCTGGGGGACATGTAGCAACGATAGAGCAGAACCCCCAGGCACAGGGCACAGGAAGTCACCTGTTCATCTAGGGCACCAACAGCAGCCTCAGGGACCAGTTGGCACCTTCAGATTGTGAGCAGAGGGCTTCCCCAGGCAGGGGAGTTGACGAAGGGGCTGCTGCCCAACAGAACCAGGAGAGGCCTTCCACAAAGCAGCTGGGTTTCGCAGCTCTTACAGTCAAGGACTAACGACACCGGGCTGCCTTCCCTCCCCCAGACGGGTGCAGGCTGGGTAGTTCGGGTCTGGGCACTTCCTACACGGATCTGGTCCGAGACGAAGAGCCAGGCACTGCGATGCGGGCCCAATGCGCACGTCCACGCCAACGCCTCCTGTCAGAGGCTCTGTCCAGGGTCTTGTCAGCACCTCGCCAACCTGGAGGCCCAGCTGCTGAGCTGCACAGTCAGCATCCACAGGACCCATTCATCTACCTGTGGTTTAATGAGCAGCAGATGCTGTGACCAGGGACCTGGAGACCCAGAAAATTCCAATGCCAAGCCTACCCTGTGTAGTCAATTAGCATCACAACCCCACACCCCAGAGAGCCATGCAGCTGGGACCTCACCCCAGACCTGGAGCCCCAGCCCTAGGAAGACATCGGCCTTAGTGTTCCAATATCAGAAATGTCCCCGCTCCTGGGAAGTCACCAAACCGTTGGAATAGGGAACCTAGTGCGGGTCTGGAATGAGAGGGGGGGGTCAATGACAGACACCCTCCTCCTGCCAGACCCTCTCCACCAGAAACACAGCAGGTTGGCGACCACAACTTTATTAACTTGGGAAGAGCCCGAACAGGGAGGTTCGAATAGGTTAGCCATGCCACACCTGCGGGGTTCTCTGCCCAGCCCCCCTTTCCTGGTGGCCTCCCTCTTCTTCTGCACGCTGTTCTCAGTCGGCCCCCACACGTGACCACAGTGACTATCGACTGAACAAGTGGGCATCTGCACCAATCAGAGGTCCTTCCCTGAGGACTGTGGGAAATTGGCAATGGGGGGAGAGAGAGAGAGAGGAAGAAACGAAGTCGTGTTGGGTAGCTGCCGCTTAGAAACGGTGGGAGGCAGCCTTTCTGCCCACCCTGTGGACCAGGGAAACAAAGATATTCTGCGCTCAAAGAGGCAGGAAGGCACGGGAGTGAGCAGCTGAGAGTTTGGGGAAATGCCACATCGACTCCCTATCGTGTTCCCTCGCTGAGTGCCGTCTGGAACCAGGGGCGCGTGGCTGTTTTCTGCTGAATCGTTTCTCTTCAGGTCTCAGCATCCTCAAGTCCTTCCGCTGCCCCACGTGGAAGTGACCCGGAATGTTACACAGACCTGGGGTGTCTGTTCTCCTTGGAGCAGAGCTTCTGGAACTCCGATCTCTGAGCTCAAGGACTGGGAGCAGCTGTGAGAAGAGGGGAGGACCAGCCCCTCGCGGCTCCTCCATTCATGCAGCCCCAGGCCGGCCACCTGGGGCCACCACGCTACTTGGTTGGTCACCACGAAGCTCACAGAACACTGAGACCCCCGGGTCTTCTGTAAAGCTGCCTTTTTCTCACTTTCTTCACTGTGCTTGAGCAGGTCTTTCACGGTGCTGCCCTCCCATCCTCCGCCTCTCCTGTTTGCTCTCCTCCCCCCTTCCCCAGGCTTCCTGCCTCAGCCCCGCCTCCCATCACACCCCACACGAGGCTGGATCATAGCCCCCCGCAGCCGGGAAAGCCTTCCCGTGGCTCCCCTGCCCTACAGGAAAGGGTCCAAAGCCCCGGGAACAGCAATGGGGTCTTCTGTTCTGTGCCAGCCCTTCTCCTTAAACTATCGCCCCCTTCCACAGCTCCCCGATGACGGCAGCCTGCTCGGCCACTGGTCCTCATGATGCCACCCTTGGGCACACGCTGCTCCTTCCCCCTGCAGTGCCTGTCACTACGTCACGGCACGCAGCTTGGGAGTCAGACAGACTAGGCTTGAATCCGAACTCTGCCAACTATAATAGCAGTCTGCAACCTTGAGAAACCTAGTTTCCTCTCTGGTCCTCTGTTTCCTCAACCATAAATTAATAATAACATCCACCTGGCAGGCCTGTGGAGAGGATTCCAAATACCTTAGGTACAGCATCACACACAATGCCCATCGGTGCCTATAATGTGCTTACTTACACTCTGTGCCCACATCCTATACATCCAGAAAATTCCTTTTCACGTATCAAAACCCAACTCAAGTGTTAGCCCATCCGGAAGTCCCTCCTGGTTCCCCACTGGGTCCTAGAGTCCAACAGAGCTCTTGCCTCTGACCTCGGTGCAACTTCCATGCTCCTATTTGACAGCACGTCCCTGCCTCGCTCATGACCTGCATCCAGGCCCGTCTCGCCACCCTGGGATCTGAGCTTCTCCCAGGCAAGCACCAGGTCTGCCTTCTCTCTCCAGCCCCCAGGACAAGGCCTGGCATGTGAAAGGGCTCAGACGTGCATTTCGTTGTATCGCACCGAATTATCCGCACCTTACTGAGTGGTGCCACCCAGCAGACCCTCCATGCCTCCCGGCTTTGAGACACTGCGCTTCCTCCATCCACAATGACAATAATAATGGCTAAGCCTCACCGCTTCTTGTGTGCCCTTCACTTCCTAGGTGCGTGTCTCATCAACTCAATCCTTCCAGCCACCCTCTGAGGAAGGCACTGCTCTCAGCCTTGTTCTCCAAATAGGGAAACTGAGGCTCAGAGAGTTGTGTTTCATGTCCAAAGTCAGACAGCCAGGAAGTGAAGGAGCCAGATTGGAGCCCATGCACTCTGCTTTCAGCGTATCTGCCTTTTTTATATTTACAGAAGAGTGGCAACGACGGTGCAGCATTCTCATGGGCCCTTTCCCGGCCTCTAATATTAATGTCTCCCATAACTACGCCATCTTTGTCAAAATTAAAAATTAACATTGGTACAATATTAATAACTAATACTATTTGGACTTCCCTGGCTTTTCTACTAATTCCCTTTTTCTGTTCCAGGACCTAACCCAGCAACCCACACGGCATTGCATCATGATATCTCCTTCGTCTCCTAATCTGTGACCTTGGCACTTCGAGGGAGTAGCAGTCAGGCATTTTCTAGAACATTCCTCAGTCTGATATTTCCTCCTGAATAGTCTGAGGTTACGGATTTGGGGAATCTTATCACAGACGCACAGCCCCCATCTCCTCTCATGCATGATATTGGGGACACAGGCGCTCAACATGACTTGTTACCGGTGGTGTTCACATGGATCTCTTCATTTCTCCACCACAAAATTCGTATTTTTCTGCACTTGCTTTTAACCATCACATTCTCATGCTCTCAATCAATGTCACTGGTGCCGGGAAAGAATTGTGCCTGCCCAGAGACAAAAGCCCAGAACAAAAGAATGCTGGAAGTGCCCAGGGCAGGGCCACAGCGTCACCGGCCCACACGGCAGTTAGCGCATCAGAAGTCCTTCTCCCCACAGCTGGAATCATCTAGAAAGGCTTCCCAGAGTGGCAGCACCTAGGAGGAATGCGTACAGGCAGCAGGAAGGGAGGGCCACTCCAGGCAGGCAACCTGCACAAGCGTGGGCATCCTCTCAAGGAGAAGCCAGCAGGAAGGGGATCTAAATAAGACTGCAATGGCCAGGCCCAAATCACAAAGATGACACCAGAGCCACCCCGGTCTCCAGGCACAATGACTCTGACATCTTCCCAGTCCCTTGAAAGCATCTTTACATGGATAGCCTAGAAACTGCAGGCAATGATTTCCAGAATGGAAAAAAGTCAAGCCAGTGGAGCACCGGCTCGTCTTCCCCACGTCTCCCTGGGCCAGCCTCTGTGTTCCCACCGCACTTTGCGGCCCAGGCACTTACCGCAGCCACCTTTGTTTCTCGGTGCAGGCAGGCAAGCTAGCCGGGGGGGCCCCCCTCCACTCCGCCCCCACTGGACTGCAGCGTGAGGGGGCCCCTCACGACCTTCCTTTGCCTCCCACACCACTCCTCGAGGCACTGAGCCCAGGGCCTGACACACAGTAGGGGCTTCACAAATACTTATGGCAAAGTGGGAAGAAAGCAGGTTCACTTCTACAAGAAGCTTTGGGAGGAGTAGTCTGAAGACATTTTGTGACTCCCACCTCCTTTCAAAGCTGAAAAAATCATTTTAAAAACTGATGACTGTGAAATTTCAATTATATTCACAAGGAGAGCTAGAGTGAACCGCAAGAAGCTCAGAGCAGCATTGTGCTTGAAAGGCTGTAAGGGCCTGAGAGAAGAGCAAGGAGGGCAGAGACCAGCCTCAAAGCCAGACTCCTCTGTTTCCAGACCAGCAGCACATAAGCAGGCTTGAACTGATAATCCTTGAAAGAGGGGATAGCTTCAGAGACATTAGAGAGCTATAAGAATGAGTACTACCAAAAACAATTTAATGGTAAGAGGTTACATGAATAGAGGTAGGACATTCACACAAAAGGAGGTGATTGACCTGTTCTGCTCTATGCTGCTTAAACCTCAATCAGAGAATTGGGTTCAGAAAACTAAACACAATGCTGTGCAGAGGTTGCTCTTAAGAATAGACAAAGGCCTCAACATAGCCAGAGAAAGGATGGGAAGAAGCTGCCACATAACGGGAAGACACGTGTGAAGAATCTGAGATGACTGTTAACTGCTTCTGAGGACCTGCAAGAAAGGCCAGCATGGCTGAAAGCAAGCAAGTCGCAGCCAGACTTGAGGCTGGAGGAGCAGGTGGTGGCCAAACTTGCAGAGTCTCGTGGGTCATATCGAGTTTGGATTTTATCCTAAGGACAAGAAGCCTTAATCTGCTCTTGCATATTGGCAGGGCCCTACATTGGGCCACATCCCAGACACCACACACACACACACACACACACACACACACACACCATGCAGGGCCAGCTCATCTGCATCCATAGGGACCCTGCCTTGGAAGAGCTTCAAAGACGTGGGAGGTGGCGGATCCCCTGAGCCCTGGCCATGAGAACGTGGCCCAGGGAAGGACTTGGCCAGCTCTGCCATTTGGTAATCTACGCTTTTGGACTTGGCCTTCAGGGACCTCAGAGAACCAGCAGCTGGCAGAAAAGGCTTTCTGCAGCAGAATTACAGAACGTGTCCCTTTTTTTTCTCTTTTCTTTCCTTATCCTGCAAAAAACTGGGGCCAGCGCTCATCTCTTTTCTGCTGTACTTCCCTGAAAGTCAAAAGAAGTCACCCCCACTCCACTCTTGCTATGATGTGCACAGACAAGTGTCTAGGGCCACCATCTGGTGGGTACACAGCTGGGTCCCTAGGGAGAGCTTCGTGGGTGTTTCACTGCAGCAAACCACAGACTTGTCACTTCGTCCCTGGACACAGAGAGCCCCACTGCTCTCCACTCCACCTCGGGCCCCTTTGTGCATAGTTGCCAGGTGCTGCGGCTGCTGCTGGAACTTTCACCACCCACATCTCCAGCACTCACTGTTGCTGGAATGGACTCTGCAGGTCCCTACTTCTTGACTCCCCGGTCAAAGTCCTAGATGGGTGTATCTGATTGGTCCTGAGCCTATACCCAGACAGCAAAGCAAGCTGGGAAAGCGAGTTTTCAGATTCTCTACTGAGGCTGGCTGGTTCCCACCAGGACTCAGAAGATGGAAGAATTCTCAAACATGGGGAGGTGAGTCCAACACAAGACCAGCAAGTATGGTGTATGCCCACTGCAGGTCACTTCAACAACCCAGCCCCTCGTACCAATGTCTGTCCTTATGGAAGCCTTCATAGTTTTAAATAGCAGTGAGCTCAAGACTAGGGGTGATAGGGGTTGGGTTAGAAGGCATCTGTGAGGCTCAGAGAACAGAAGAGCAGGGGCCACTCCACAGGAAAATCCCCAGGAACCCCCTCCTCACCCCCACGAACTCTTGCTAGCAGCACAGGAAGGAATTTGTGGGTCCCACTTGGGCAGACCCTCCATATGTAAACCCAGTGTTCACTCCCCACGGAAGCAGGTCAAAGCCACAAGCAGAATCTGCGTGATGAGAGGAGCTGCCTTCAAGGTGGTCAGTCTTAGAGAAGCTGATGACAAAAGTTGCAAAGACTTTGTCTTGAAGACTAAACTAAGGCTCAGAAGCACTCCTGTCTCCTGCCTGCCCCCAATGTAGGCCCTGGCAGCTCCTGCCCCCTGAGTCCCAATCCCACATCAAGACAGGGGACGCTACCATGAGGCCAGTTGCACCCGCTCCCATGAGTCCTGGGTTTCTAACCCCTTAGAGTCTGTCTGCGCTTCAAAGATGGGAAAATCCACCCAATGAGGCCAAGCCACCTGCCTCCCAGAAAACTCCTACACCTCACAAAACCCTTTCCTGAGATCCCAAGCCCAGAGGACCCCGTTGGCAACAGCGGGATACAGGGACCAACGTTCTGTCTCCACACCAGCCCGGGATGTAGCAGCACCTGCCAACGTGCACTCTTCGTTTCCAGGTTCTTACCTAAGGCGAGGTAGGAGCTTGGAAGAAAGGCTCCCACAGGGAAACATGCTAAAATTAAGCCCCAATGAGAGCAGGATGACTAACGCCGCCCACTGCCCCCGCCTCATGATTCATCTAGGACACACCACACCAGCCATGGCCTCCCAGAAATTAGATGAACCCCTTAGGGAAGAGGAGTGACCCATGTTACATAATCTCCCACCTGAGACACCAACAACCCTCCGTGGAACCCCTCCCCTTGAGCCTAGAGAAACGAATAATAATAAAAATTAAGCCGTTCTATTTATGGTTCTGAAAATCAGCAGTTCCAGGCCACACCTGCTAGGGTCGAGTTAAGCTGTGGAAAGACTCTCTGCCAGACGTCCCCAAGTCTACCTAACTGTAGCCGGCAAGACGCGGGAGCTGCCAACATGCGCCCTTTGGGGAGAACACGAGGGCTATTTAGAACAGCTTGTTGATGGGGTCAAGGAGAGGAAGCCGAGGCTCTGAAGGGCATTTCGTGTTGTGAAATCCAGCCGGCGGCCCAGGCTCATCGCTCAGCGTAAGCCACACAGATTTATTTATACTTTGCATGAAAGAGGAAAATTAGCCGTAGGGATCAATTCTTCAATCCAATGTTTCTAACTTGGCAATAAATTTATTTCGCCATCTCCCTTTTTCTTTTTCGTCTTCTAGCAGCTTAAAGAAATAAGCCACCCTCTCGGGAGGCCTGGGCAGGGGGCCGTGAACGGAAGGAGGCTGAGATAAGCTAGGCGCCACACCGCCAGGCCACTCCCTGGTTCCCTGGCTCTGTGGAGAGAGCGCTGGAGTTTGAACAGGGAGACCTGGGTTCCAGACCCTGGTTCGATCACTTTCCTGAGGTAGAAGGAGCCCTGAGCAAGTTAAAGCTCCCTTCCTTCATCCCTGAAGTGGGGACAGCTATTCCGGACTTCACTGGGTCGGTGTCAGACGTAAATGAGGACAGATATATTCAGGCTTCTAGTTCAGCAACCAATACATCAACATGATTGATTAAAGATGAAATTCAATCAGATTTGAAAGTGTGACCCGTAGCTTCTCCCTACCTCGGCTACGCTGTCATGTTACAGAGACATCATTGTTTGAGTGAGAGAATGTCCAGGCCATTGCCCAAGGCCAGGGACTACTTGGAGTCCCCTCCCCACCAAGACAGGGGGAAACTGGGATGTCTGTGACAGCCCTGGCCTAATGTACCCAGAGCCCAGGGAAGCCTTCAGCAAGGGGGCAGATGTGATGAATGGCCCGTCTGGCACAGCGCACCTTTTCACCGGAGACCAGCTCGGGCTGATGTATGGGCCGTGTAAATGCAGCTGCCGGTTAATGCGAGGCCACGATGGAAAAACATTAACATGAGGATTGACTGGGAGGAAGCGATGTGGTAGGGACGAGAGCTGGGGAAGTGACAGGAAACTTCCTTGCTGGGAAATGCTTGAAGCAGGAGGGGTGAGGATCAGCCAAATAGAAGGCAGAGTCCCAAAGAAAATAAGCAGGGGCGGAGCCAGGAGTGGGGGTGGGAAAAGGGCCTGCTCCGGGTGCAGCACACAAGAGGGAAGGAGTAGAACAGATTGTCCTTGGGGAAGCCAGGATGGCTCAGCAGGTTAAATGCTCGCTTTGCAGCCCTGGGGACCAAGGATCCAGTCCTGGCCCTGGCCCTGGCCCGTGCAGACTCATATGCTGAACTGAGGTGTGATTCCCATGCAGGAGGCCCCATTTTGGTTCTCACCCCGGTTTGGCCTCCTTCGGCCCCTGGCTCCAGGGAGCGTGCCTCCCATGTGGGAGGCCCCCAGCCCACTTCTCACCCTGTGTGACCCCTGCCCACCTGTGTGAAATGAAACCATGTTGAAAACTGATGATGTACAACTGTAGAGACTGCTCTGGGCCCTCCCCCTTCTCTCTGTCTCTGTCAAAAACAATAAAATAAATATTTAAAAATAAAAGATTGGGAAAGCTGGGATGGCTCAGTGGGTTAAACGCTCGCTTTGAAGCCCCGAGGACAGAGGATCGAATCCCGGCCCCGGCCCATGCGGACCCACATGCTGAGCTGGGGTGTGCCCCCAGTTCAGTTCTTGCCGGGACCTATGTTGGAGGCTCCCGACCCAGTTCCTGCCCTGCGCAGCCCTGTGCCCACCTGTGGAGTGAAACTATATGGAAAACTAATGTCAACTATGGAGACTGATCTGGGCCCTCCCCTTTCTCTCTGTCTCTCTCTCTGTTGTTTCTCTCTGTCAAAAATCAATAAAATAAATCTTTAAAATAAATAAATAAATAAAAATAAAATAAAAGATTGTCCTTAAAGCCTGTGCCAAGTGTCTCCTCTTCCAGAAAGATCTTTCTGATCTCTAGTTGTGCTCTTGTTCCCAAGGTAGCCACTGATCAGAAGGCTCCTTCACAGTGGGATTCAAGACCCTCCTAATCTGACCCCAGACCACCTTCATCCTTGTAGGCTTTCGTTCCCCAAACTCAGGCCCTCCTTCCCACCTCCAGGCCTTTGCTTCAGGCATACTTTTCACCTAGAAGGCCTCCCAGCCTCCCTTTTCACCCATCAAAACTCTAAGTATCCTACTCAGTCCAACTCACATGCCTCCTTCCCAAGCCACCACTCTGAGGCCTTCCTCCTGAACTGCTGTCATTCTGCCAGCCTGAATCAGAACACTTTGTCCTTCTGGGAGGCTCCTTGTGTACTGCGCCCTGTCACACGGACATTCATTCCAGACCAAATATTTATTGAGGGTGGATAAATACACATGGTGTGTGCGTACAAGGGGAAAGCGCTCCACAAAAGAAACAAACAAATCACTTGTACACACAACAACACAGATCTCAACATGTTGAGTAAAAGGAATCAGACACAAGAGGATATACGGTTTGAGTCCCTTTATACAAAGTCTTAGAATGGGCACAACTCATCTAGAAATCAGGACAGGGGCAGTCTTTGGGGACAAGGGCACGAACTGGAAAGGAACAGGCAGAACAGGGGAATTTTCTGGGCTGATGATAATGTCCTGGTCTGTGCTGTCCCACACAGGAGCCAACAGCCACGCGACATGTGGCAGTGGAGCGCTTGAGATATGGTTGCCCGAATTGAAATGTGCTATGAGCATAAAACATACCATGGTTTTCCAAGACTCGGGATGAGCAAAACAACGTAAAATTTTTCGTTAATGAATTTTGGCACTGATTACATAGTGAAATGATAATACTTAGGACATATTGAGTTAAGTACCAGTAAATATGTTGTTAGAATTCATTTCACCTGTTTCTATTTACTTTTTTAATAAGGCTACCAGAAAATGTTAACTTACCCATGTGACTCGCATTATATTGCTATGGGACAGCCCTGCTATGGATCCTGACTAAGGTGTCAGTGACATGGGAGGACACATTTACCAAAACTCAACAGAAGGTACCCAAAAGATCTGTGCATTTCACGCTATCTAAATTATAGCCAATGGAAAGAGAGCTGACTCCGGGTGGTGAGCCCAGAATGCAGTACATAGACGGTGTAATGTAGAATTGTACACCTGGAAACTATGTAATTGTTACCGACCAATGTCACCCCAAGAAATTTAACACTAAAAATAATTATAACCACCTCAGTTATAACAAATTTTCATGAGCACCAACTATGTGCTGTCAGACACTGTATTATGCGTTGGTAACACCACACTAGAAAAAACAGGCCCAGTCCCTGCTCAGTCTAGTCAGAGCAGCTGATATTAATCAAATAGTTGCTCTAAAGAATGATCTTCCTTCCTTCCCAAGTCGAGGCAGGAACTGCTTTTGGACAGCTTTGTCCCCGCTGCTGTTAGCCTACGGAGGGGTACATAATATAAGGTGCGCAATAAATTCTGATACACAGAGTGGAACTAATAAATTGGTTAAAACTCATTTTCTGAATCACGCAGGTAAACAGAGTCTACTTCGGGAATGTTTTGCCTTTGCGCCAGACCAGCTAACACATTAGAGCCTTTGCTTTTTTGTAACATTTCCAGCCATGGAGAAATCCAGAGACTATCCCCACCACTGGTCTGCTTCTTTGGAGTATAATCCTACTCTAAGTCATGAAACCTTTTGGTTAAATACACTGAGGCTCTTGGGTAAATACTGTGAGAATAAGGGTGGTCGGAAGCAATCAAAGAAAATAGGTTTTGTTATTTAGAGTGCGTATATTTGGACTACATTTTTTTCTAGAAATGTTGAAGGTAAAGTATGTTAGCAAACATGCACATGGCACAGGTGCATGGTGGTGTACCCATGTGCGTTTTTTAGCAACAGTGTATAAGTAGGCCCAGCGGTGTTCTTTCCAAGATCCTCCGAGCTTGGTAGAAGAGTCAGATCAGGTCAGAGAGCTCACTCCACAATGCCTACTTCCACACATCCTGAGACTACAAGGGAACCGCTCAAGCAATACCTGTTTGCTGATGAGGTTTTAAAGAAGGCCACCCCATGACCTGGTAGAAGTCACTTAAATGTGTGGATCCATTAGAGACTACTGAAGTGAAAATCTAACTTGGAGCAGTTGCAAAAAGAGCTTCTATATTCATTCATTTCAGGGCAGTTATTGACTTCTGCTCTGAGCTGAGCCTACGCAAGGTCCAGGGGTCCAGGAGACATACGGAAGGGCTCCTGCCATCAAGAATCACACAAGCTAGTGGTAGGAGTATAATGAGCACGGTTATTGTCAAGTCACAGGTAAGCAGGGTCCAAAGACAGCACGTGGGGAACACAGTGAAGAATGAGGTTCATTCCGATCTCAGAAAGCTGCACAACAGTTCCCAAGTACATCCTCTATGCTGAGCTTCCTCCCTACAGTCACCCCCCTCACAGCAACCAGAGCCATCACTTAGAATCATAAATCAGATCCTGTTACTCTTCTAGTGAAAACCTGTCAGTGACATCCAATTACATGTAGGACAGAGCTCAAACTTCTTGACACGGTTGGATTAGTCAACAACTACTCCATCACAAACCCCACCACAACCAAGTGGGCTGAAACAATAGTAACACATCACCACCTGCCTGTAGGTCAGCTGACTGTTCCATGAGCCTTTGAACCAGAAGGTCAGCCTGAACATGTTTTGCTCATGATGATGGCAGGGTGCAAGACAGCAACAGAAATATGCAGCCCTTCTCAAGGCCTAGGCTTAGAACTTCTGGACAAACATCACTGGCCAAAGCATACCCTAAGGCAAGGAGCAGGAAGAATATTCCACCCACAAAGACCAAGAGCAAGTGTGCAAGTATGCAATTAAAGTGAGGGGTTATGAAAGGGGGCCAATAGGGGATGTCAGGATAGCTCAGCAGCTGAGTGCTTGCCTTGCAATTGCAAGGTCCGGGAATCAAATCCTGGCCCCAGCCCATGCAAACCCATACACTGAACTGCAGCGCAACTGGTAGCCACTTGGATGGAACAGCAGCAAAGGTTCTTACCTCCCATGAAGGGAGGTCCCCAGTTTGGTTCCCACCCTGGGTGGCCCCACACCCACCTGTGTGGACTGAAACCATGTCACAACTAATGATGTACAACTATGAAGACTGCTCTAGGGTGTCTCCCTTTCTCTCTTTCTCTCTCTCTCACCTTCTCTCAAAGCATTAAAATAAATCTTTTTTTTATTTAATTTATTCTACAAATTAAAAAGTGCACCACACATTCAATATACAAAAATGAAGGCGTATCCACAGCCTTCCAAAAGGGAACTCAAATTAGCTGAGCACCTATTATGAGCCAGTGACTTCTCGTATGCTGTCCCCTTTATTCCCCACAGCAGCCTCACCAGGTGGTGGTATCCTCCCATTTGACAATTAAGGAAACTGAGAGGCGGGGGGTCTTGTCTCAGGCCACAGAGTCAGGGACCAGCACAGCCAGGCGTCAGAGCCCATTCTGACCAACTCCAAGGACAGGCAGTGTCTCCCAAGGGGACGATCCCATGGCCAGTCCAGAGTGACAGGACCTGTTTTATTAAAGCCACCTTAGTACCTGACCAGCGTCCCTCTTCCACCCCAGTCCTGCCACCAGCAATTGCTCTTTCTGCCCTCAGGACAGTCAAATGCCACTTGTCCCATTTGCCATCAGAGCCACACTATGGATCCAAATGAAACTGCAAAGATAGACCATAGCTTTCTAGTGCACTGTGTGCCTCTTCTCAAAATGCAACCGGGGCTCCCTGAGAGATGGAGAATGTTGCTATTATTTAATAACATGCAAAGTCATTTTTTTAGAAAGAATTTGCTCTTTTGGATGAACATTGATTGAATCCCATCTTCCTGACCAGAGAGTTAAATCAAGCCTTTCAGACAGGTGATTGAAACGGTGCTAGAAGTTGATTTGGTTTCACTCAAACCCGCTCTTGTGAGAAGGGTGCTAAGAGCTTCCCACTATCTCAAGAATCATCAAATTACGGGGAAGCTGGAGCTGTCAGGGAGCCCAGAGGCTGCCGTGGCCCCAGTCTCCGGCTGCAGCCGGCTCAGGGCAGGCAGCCTGTCTGGGGTGGAGGAGCTGGGGACCAGCACTCCTGCCCAGGAGGCGCCTCCTCCCAGCCAGTGGAATGCCTTCAGTGGCAGGTCACCTTTGCAGAAATAAAGTCATGCCTTTTCTGCCGTAACTAGGGCATGAAAGTGGCTGTGGCTTTGGGGAAGGGACTGGGCTGTATCGTGCCAGAAAGGTGCCCAGCCCCAGGGGAGGCTGCTACTTGCAGGGACAGCATGAGAATCATGAAAATGTCCCCTTCCGAAGCCATGTCTGCACAACAGCCACGAGTGTGCTCCCTCCTCCTGGCCCCTCTTGGCCACTCTGAGACCTGGTCCCAGAGACTCGTCCCAGAGAAGGCTCCAGTTCCCCTCCCCCCTCCCCCCCCCCAGAAAGGGAGAAACAAAGAACTTTCAAAAACGCTGGTGTCATTCCAAATTTCTTTCGGAGCAGTGGGCTCCTGGGGACAGCCAACAATATTTTCCCGTCGGTCTCTCCTCCATAGGTTTCATCTGTTTATCTCCCTAAGCCCACACCTGACACGCACTCTCTTTTCTCTCTTGTCACCTGGCCCCTCCCCAGGGCCGCTTCTCCCTCAGCTCCAGAGACAATGTCAAAACACTTTGGAGATGAAATAAAATGTGTGTCCAGAACATGATCAACTTCGCTCAGCCGGAAGCCTCCTGCACCTCCTTCCACACCAGACACGTCCCCAGCCAGGTAGGGGGACAAGTGGGCAAAACCCCAGAGCAGTGGCCAGGCAGGCCCAGGGATGGCCTCCTGCAGAGGGGCTGGCCATCAGCCCCAGACCTCTGTCACTGTCACTTTAGAAGAGCAACCAGTGTGCAGGTGAGTCAGAAGGCGTCCTTCCTGGAGAGACCGGTGGCCTTCCTGGTGACTGGCCTCGTCAAGAGACCCCCACTGCTTTGCTGGTCTGTGACAGGGGTGGCCCACAGCTGATTGTGACAGGCATAAGCAGAGCCCTAGTTCCACTCCAAAAGGGAATCAACCAAAGGTGAGTCATGGGTGGGGTGCAGCAGGCCCAAGGGATGCAGAGAAGGAACTTGATCGGATGCCCCTACCCAGAAAGGGACAGGGCCTTCTTCGTCTTTGTAACCCCGGGAGGTTCCCCAGGAAGGGGTGAAAAGACAAAGGGAATCAGGAAGGCAATGAGCTTCTTATAAAGTGCCTTGAGCCAGAGCTCAGACTAGAAGCTGCATGGGGGGACAAGGCAGATTCCTCAGGGCGCCGGACACAAGGCCCCCGGGACTGGTCTGGGCTCTGAGGGACTGACAGCCCATGCAGAATCAGAGAGGGCATGATGCCAACTGACCTTGGGGTGGGAGCAAGAGCTGGTGTCCAGTCCCACCAGCCAGCCCCCTCCCAGTCTTTTCTTGGCCTCGGTCTCCTCATCGGTAAAATGGGTTGGATGAAACCATGTCTGGGACCCCTTCTTCTAAGTACTCCGTGCGCCTCACCTGTAGCTAGCTGGGGTCTTGACAGAACTCCCTGCCTGGGCAAATTGACCTGAGAGCACTCAGCGGGGCAAGACCAAGAGTGTGCTGGTGACCAAGGAAGCCCCCAGCAAGAAGTGGGGGGGCGGCGGTTGCTGTCTTATAACTTCATTCAACAACCAGTAGTTTTCATCCACATTAACTGTTGGTAGATTTTTGAAGGTACGTAGGTGGCCAATGTATGGAGCTTATGTGGTGACTCTTCATCCTGGTTACGCTTTCAGGACAACCCCACCAGGATACGCTCTGGGACGTTCCTTACTCCGTTGGCCCAGACGGCTTTGTTGAGTCTGGAGTTAAGGCACACGTCTGGGGTTCCCACCTCCTTCGTAGCTAATTTCCAATCTCTTTGAGCCCAAGGGTCACGCTCTTGAAACCCACTCCACGGATGCGCTTGAATGGTGGTGGTGTGCTCTCTGGTCACTGCTGCGTCAATGCAGAACGGCCCTTCTCGTCACCACCCTTCTTTGCCGGAGCCATCCTGCCAGACCCAAGTTGGAAAAGAAGAGCGCAAGGTCTTGTGGGAGAGGGATAGCCATGCCTCGAATCTTGTTTTCTTTTTATCTATTTGATAGCAAATACTTATTACAGAGCACATGTGTGTGCCAGACACCCTTCTCCATGCGGTATGAATATTAACTCACCTAATCCTCACAACAACCCTATGAGATAAGTGCTGTTGTTCATCCCATTTTACTGATGAGAAAACCGAGGCACTTGCCCAACATCACCACAACTAGTAAGAGCCAGGATTCAAACCTATGTGCTTCCTGAGAGCAGGCCTTAGCTCTGTTTTAGTCACTACCTAGCACACAGAAGGGACTCGAAAAATGCATTACATCTAAAAGTGAACAATAGGACCCAGGATGGCTAATGTGGGTTCAAACTGCCCCAAAGAGGCCCCTGGGACCAGTCAGGCACTGAGTCCTGCTGCTGTGAGCAGCCTGCTCTCTGCCCGGCCCTCCTGCACCCTGGGTTGGGGTCTCGCCAGGCTCCGGGCTTTGAGAAAACCATCAGAGGATCCGAGAGCCAGCCTTGAACCTGGCTGGGGTCTGTGACAACAAGAGTTTCTACCTTCCTGTGGCTTCCCCTGCCCCCTCCGCCGCTGTGGTTGGAGACTGCAATTAATTATGCTATGTAATTAGATAAAGAATATTCATTTTGTATTAATGACGGTAAACTCTTGCTCTGTGGCTGAGTTCCTTATGTTTTAATTAAGCGGGGCTCCTAAAAGCCGCGTGGCTCCTTCGCGAGTGCTCCCTCTCATAATGAACAGTCACTTGGAATTTTAAGAAGTGAAGAATTCCTTTCCCAAGTTAATTACCTCAAAATTAGTTTAATCACAGCTCATTTAAACTTATCTAAACAACAGCACAAGGAGTTCCAGGAAACAGAGATTCTGACTTTGCTTGTTAGAGATTAAAAAAAAAACTAATAATAGCATAAAAGTCCCTTCTGATGGGCCGAGCTCGAACATTCCCAGCATCAGGGAATTAAACAAGGAGTTTTGGGGAAGCCGGGATGGCTCAGTGGGTTAAGCACTCACTTTGCAGCACCGGGATCGAATCCCGGCCCCGGCCCGTGTGGACCTATATGCTGAACTGGGGATTCCCCCAGTTCAGTTCTCTCTCTGTCTCTGTCTCTGTCTCTGTATCTCTCTCTGTCCATAAATAAATAAATAAATAAATAAAACTTAAAACTGTAAACAAGGAGTTTGGACATTTGGCTTCTTCCTTGGCCAACAGCCCTCCTCTGGCCTCCTGGGTTCTTGGGGGGTGTGGGGTACTGAGGATCCTCTCCTGGCTGCTCTCAGAGGGGAGACAAAGCCCAGGCCTAGGGCCCTACCTGCCGTCCTGCCCCAAACACCACACACCCCCCCACATGGTGGCAACCGGGAGAGGGGGGTGCCCTGTGGCCAGGTCGGGCCCCTCCCTACTGGGCATGTGCAGACCGGATAGTCTGTGCAGAGGAGGTGACCAGACCCGAAAAATCATAAGCTCTTGGGGGCCAGGAATCCCTTCTTCAACTCTCTGCACAAACAAGCCTGCCGCCCAGCCCAATGCCTGGGCCCCTGTGAGCACCCAAATGCATTTACTGAGTGAATGAATGAATGAACAACTGTGTGGCCCTAGGATGCAGAGCTGGATGGTAGAGAAACTGCCAGAATTGAGCTCCCTACAAGAACAGGACCATCTTCCAGCGAAGTCGTCCTGGGCTGTACCTGAGAACTTTAATATGAAGGCCAAGTCCTTTACATCAAGTATCGCAGCTAATCCTGCAGCATAAGGGTGATGATTATCCTCATGTCACAGGTGGGAAAAGTGGCCCAAAGAGGTGACAGAACTCGCCCAAGGTCACATCAGTAGTAAATAGGACTTAAACCCAGATAGTGGGGTCCCAGAGGCACTAAGAAGTAGGTTCCCCGGCCTGGGGGGTGTGCAAGCTGAGGCTAGTGGACCGCAGGCCTGAGGATGCGTCTAGAGGGGACCGCTTGTTGAATGAAAAAGCAGGGTGACTGGGTGACTCATGGAGCCCTGATGTGTTGGACAGAGGCTGGAAGGTTGTGGGGCGTCTGGCATTTCTACCTGCCCTGCAGATACCGGTTAATCCCACCCCAGGGGGCTGGACGGTGCCTGGAAAAAGCCCTGAAGATAAGCCCCTGCCCACCCGCAGGGACTGGGCAGGCCCACGGGACTCTGCAGCTCTCCCTCCTTGTACAACAGCCAGGGACCTTCTGAGTGGAGGAAGCGGGAAATTATTTATCTGCATCCTCCGTTCCACACAATTGGCTTTCCTTTGCCAACTCCCTTTTGGGGTGGGAATATGCGAAAAGCCTGAAGGGGCAGTGAGCCACCATAAAAGACTTCCAAACTAAGAGGCCCCCTCCCTACTATAGAAAGAATTGGCCGCCCCACCCTCCCTGTCCCTTCTGCCAGGTCCCAGGTCACCCTGGCTCACCAAAAGACCCAGGAGTTCCCAGCAAGGGTCCAGAACTTCCCAGCCATTACCTGTCCCCTCCTCCATCTCCCCCACTAGGAGAGGTGGCAATGCTGCCGCGACACCGGGTTATTCCGCCTGTCACTGCCCTAATTACACCCCACAGTCCTCCCGCCAGCCAGCACCACGTGCCCTGCACCACCGGCATAATGGCCCTGTTTTTTAAAGACACTCTCTCCTTTTCACAGCTGCCTTTTGAAGGCGAACAATCTCACACAATGTCGCTTAATGACAGTACGCTCAGCAATGCCCAGCCCCAGCCCCCTTTCTCTCTCCCCAGCCCTCTTTCTCTCTCTCTCTCACTCTCTCTCCCCCTTTTCTTCACTTGATAATCATCATAATTGTCATAATTACCCCGGAGTTAAGAGAACTGTACCTGGGACGTTTCCATCAATTATGGAGTGACCTAATAAAAGGTGAAAACGGTCTGTGTGAGGAGGAGGCTGCAGAGAGGGGAGGCAGACACGCCATCGCACATGGGCGAGTGCAGGCACGCACAGGCACACACGCACACACCGGGCCCTGCAGGATGACAATAAGGGAGGCAGAGAGGGGCACAATGTCCTTTTGATGCTTCAGAACACCGAGCAAGATCAGATCCTCCAGGAGAGACCCGAAGCCCCACCCTCCCCAGGCCCAAGAGGTAGTAAAATACCCTGCTCCGTGGCCAAGCCACAGCACAAAGAGCTCAGAGCAGAGAACAGAGGTATGAGAGGCCAGTTCCCTGGATCTGGGTCCCTGTTCAGCCTCCCTCTGGTTCCCTGTTTGATCTCTCCAAGCCTTACCATACTCATCTGGAAAATGGGTAGCAAACTGACCCACTGTAAGGTTCTGGTGAAGACTCAATGTTCTGACTTCATTATTTCTACAGATCATCTCTCTACATGTATTAATCTATTTCCTGGGCAGCATTAGAACAATATGAAAACACATTTTACATATATGTGTGTGTGTGTATATATATATAATTTGTGTAGATATGTATGAGGGCTGTCTGGAAAAACTCCAGCCATAATGCCTCTATTTTTCATATTATATGGCTGGATACTTTCCCACACTGGCCGTCAGATCCTTAAAGCCAGCTCTATTCATAGGTAGAGCTTGAACTCCAAAGCTAAACATGCTGAGTTCAAATCCTGGCTCCACCACCTACTGTGTGACCTTGAGTAAATTACTTAACCTCTCCATGTCTCAGTTTTTGACACCTGTAAAAAAGGGGACAATAGTAGTACTTACCCTCAGGGCTGTTGTGAGAATTAAGCAATGTGTACATAAAGTATTTAGAATGGTGCTGGCTTTTATTAATAAGTACAATGTTGTTTAGTGGTAGCATTTTCCCAAGTACCTTAACAGTGCCTGACCCTGTGTAGACAGACACTCAATAAATATTTTTTGAGGGGACGCCAGGATGGCTCAGCAGGTTGAGTGCTCACCTTGCAGCCTTGAGGTCTGAGGATCGAATCCCGACCTCGGCCCGTGTGGACCCATATGCTGAACTAGGGTGTGTCTCCCATGTGGGAGGCCCCCAGTTCGGTTCCCACCCTGTGTGGCCCGCCACCCACCTGTATGGAATGAAACTATGTCCAGATGAGACTGCTCTGGGCCCTCCCCCTTCTCTATGTCTCTCTTTCTCTGTCAAAACAATAAAAATAAATCTTTAAAATATTTTTTTGAGTGAATAATACACGTACAGCTCTTAGCACTAAGAGTGCAGTATGCGGTCAGCATTCTGTAAGTTGTCGCCATAACCAGCTTCGTCACCATTATTATCATCACCAGGTACAGTTCTCACTCTTTCCACCTCATCTGGGATGGCTGTCCCTGTTGCTCCAATGAGAAGCTGAGGCTAGGGATGGCTTTCCAGGAATGGCCTGCCGGTCTGGGGCGGCCGGGCCCCCGCCCTGTCCTGGCCTCAGCCCATCCTTCTGCCAGGACTTGGTGGCAGCTGGCTCGGGAGGTGTTTAATAAACACACAGAGGCTCCGCTAGCGCCCCTCTGGCAGACACCTAGCCAAAGCCTGCGGTCAGGGCTGCTTTTGAGGTGTCGGGGCCTAGAGGAGTGGGCTCTGGGATGGAGGGGCTGTGCCATCTGCCACCAGCCAGGGAGGCCGTGGGGAGGGAGCAGAGCCAGCAAGGAGCAGGGTGGGAGGGCTGTGGGCCTCAGTGCTGGGGCTGGCTGTCTTCCAGCCAGGGCCGCTGGGAGGAAGGGCCAGACCCCGTGTGTCCACCACCACCTGTTGGGCACAGCGGCTCCCAGGCCTGTCTCAGCGAAGCCTGTGCTGCCAGCCCCACTGAGGAAATAACCAACCAAGAGGCCAACCTTGGGTCACAGGCAGAGGGGGTGGGGCCTGGGCCTTGGTCCAGGACTTCGTGCCTGCCCCATCCTGGAAAGTTCTAGATGGGGGGAGCCCCTCTCACCAAAAAGAATCGATCAGCTGAAAGCAAATAAGGTCAAGGTGGGATTAAATCTTTCAATGCCCTGGAAAACGAAGGTTTTAGTCCCATCCCCCTGCCCCACAATACAGTTCCAAATGAAATTTGATTTTTGGAAAGGACACGAAATGCAAAGGCCGTAGGTGTAGTGGTTAGGGTCATGTGCTCGGGAACCAGTTAGCCTGGGTTTGAAAGCCTAGCCTGGTTGGGGCAGGTGACCTGAATTCTCCACGCCTCCGTTTCCTCATCTTTGGACGCAGGTAATGATCACTTCCTAAAGTGGCTGTGAGGACCGAGGGGATCCTACGCACTAAGCCCGCACAAGACGTCACTGACAGGTTCTGCAGCTCGAAGCAAATCAATGTTATGACAAAACCAATGTCACCAGAGACTAATTGATATAAACAAGAGTGAACTCCCTGCAGCGCTCATCAACCTGATACCACTATTGGAGGACCTATTGTACTGAGACAACGCTTGTCACAGAGTGAAAGCCTATCAAAGGTTGTTACGGTGCTTTTTTGAAATTAAAATATCTGCTTTCCAGGTTTACAGATGGCAAAGTTCTGGATGGGGTCGTTGGAGCTGCAGGTGTTACCCGTCTGCCCATGGCATCATTACCCCTGCCAACACCACCATGACCCTCTGAGCCCAGCAGCAGGCATGGTGCCAGAACCAGGACTCCAAGGAGCTGGGGCAGGGGGCACAGGCAGGGCTCCTGGGGCCCGTTACTGAGAAGGGGCAGAAAGGGGCAGGAACAAAGTCCTCCCTAGACAAGCTTCAGGGCCAGGAGGTTCCCACCGTGCGCATCCAGTGGGGGCCCATTTGCCAGAAGCAAGCACAGGAGCTCCAAGAAAGGGAAGGGGACTCAGAGTGGCCTAAGGGAGCAGGGCTGGCCCAGGCACAGGCCCAAGGCCCACGTGCCCCCCCTCCCGCCCAGGTCCCCTTCAGAGCAGCAGGGGAACCGCAGGGGACTCGGCTGGGTCTTGAAGTGCAGGGAAAGGCAGAGTGTTACAGTCACTCTTGGGATGGTCTGGTCATGAGCACTCCAAGGGAGAAAGATCTGCTGAGAACAGCTCCTGGGGTTGCCTCCCCAGTCGGCTCCCCACCTGCCACCAGGCTGTAGCTGGGGACCCCCAACAGCCACGGGCGGGGATAGAGGAGAGCAGCCAGGATCCTGCACCCTCCACCCTGCCAGCCGTCAGTCCATGAGGGGAGTGGAGGGGAACCTCACCCTAGCGAAGGACCTTCAGTTCCTTATGGGGTGTTTGGTGTAGGTCCCAGAGCGGCAGGGCCCGCAGTCTCTGCCATGTGGACCCGAGAAGCCAAGGAGGCAGTTCTTTAGAGAAGGAACAAAGCAAGACTGAGATGTAAAGATGTGCAGAGGAGCTGAGACGGGCGGAGGGAGGGGCAGGTGGAGCCCTGGCCGGTGGCCCTGCTCCTGTCCTGATGACCAGCCCCTCCCTCCAGGAGACCCTCAATATCCGGACAGCGGCTCCCTCACAACTGAACTACTGGGAGCGGCTTTGTCCAGCTTCAATCAAGACTCTAACTACTAGCACGGTCCGCTTCCTGCTGTCGCTGACACCGTGGATCCCAGCATCCCTCATTAATTTACTCACAGTGCATACACCTCCGTTGCACGTGCATCCCACCTTCAGAAACAAACTGTGCAGAAGGAGAGGGGAAAGCATTTCTTATGCAATCAGAATGAGTGCTTCTGCCCCATGTGGCCCGGACTTGCCATGGTTCTACATTCAAAGAAACAGTCTGGCAGCCAAAAGCAATTAAAAAGGAATTCCAATTTTTACTCGAATCTCTCAGAGCATTGTAAGAGGGATCCAGTTCAAACCACGCAGACACATAAAAGCCCCTGTCCCCTTTTCTCTGCCTTTCCCCGGGGCCTCCCATCCTGCCAGCCTTTACATTCCTGACCCTCCACTCTCCTGTCTCCCTCCCTTCTTCTTTCTCAGCAATTCATCACAGAAATGTTTGAGGCTTTGGGCTGGGTTTTGGTCTTTCCTTTCTGGCTCCATCTCCCTTCAGCCAGAGCCTCCAACTCTTCCGCCACCCTTCAGTCCCTCGGTCCAATCCTGATTCACAGAGTCCTCCTCGGAGGGCAGAGGAGTTGGGGTACGACAGTGGGCAGGCCGAGGGCACCCCACGTCAGCCAGTCTTGGCCCTGCCCTTTGAAAATCAGGGAGACTCAAGCAATGTCCCAGGAGCAGCTAAGCATCTTGCCTTCTCCTCTACCAGGGCCTACAAATCCAGGGTCCCCTGCACCCCTCCAGCCACCTCAAGACCGCACCCCATCTTGACCTCCAGTCTCCGTGGCCCCACCCTTGCTCCCACTTACACAAGGTCAAGTTCTTACTTGCCTCTGGTTCTCCTTCCTCCTGCCGCGCACTGGGCACCCACCCAGAGGCCTCATCAAGTCAGCTTCTCATGCCCGCTCACAGTCCACCCAGGCCACCCATCACATCAGCCATGTCCCCGGGGCCTCAGTCTCCCACCAGCTCCTTCCTGCTAGTGCCATCCAAACCCCCTGACGGTCCCCTGCCATCTGTGAAGCAGGTGCCGCACAAGCACACACACTGCACACACACACACGCACGCACGTGCACAATGGAGACTGAGCTCCTTTCTTCAGAAGCACCACTTCCGTTTTCCTCTTCCCGTGGCTCCTCCCGTCGGATGGATAACTTGTCCTCTCCTCTCCTTGGCATTCAAGGCCCTTTTCTCTCGGCCCATCCTCCCCTCCCACCTCCCTGACACAGTCCTTCAGTCCAGCTCAGCTCACTTGTCACTTTGGGGAAGCATTTGTTCATCCAGTTCCCACCTACGTAAACACAGTCCCAGCCTGCAGGGCCCCTCAGCCCATAAATGTGAGTGAAGGACTTCCACTCCTCCGAGGCATGTCACTCCAGCTGTAAGCTCTCCAGGGCAAGAACTTCATACTTCAAGAACTCCCAAACTGGGATGCTGGGATAGCTCAGCAGGTTCAGTACTTGCCTTGCAACCGCAAGGTCCAGGCATCGAATCCCAGCCCCAGCCGTGCAAACCCACATGCTGAACTGCAACGCAACTGCTAACTGCTGGGATGGCAGCGAAGGTTCTCACCTCCCATGCAGGGAGGCCCCCTCTTCAGTTCTTGCCCCACATGGCCCACATCCACCTGTGTGGAATGAAACTATGTCATAACTAATGATGTACAACTATGGAGACTGCTCTGGGCCCTCCCCCTTCTCTCTCTACCTTCTCTCAAACAAAATAAAATAAATAAATCTAAAAAAAGAGAGAAAGAGAACTACAAAAAAAGAAAAAAGCACATCACAAATCAGTAAGTTCAGTACAACTCTATTTTTGCAAAAAGAAAGAAGATACTGAAAAACTCACGTGGGTATCTATGTGTACATAGGTGAGTATGTGAGAGTGTGTGTACGAATGTATGTGTATTTGTGCACACATGCAGAAAAATGTCAAGCTCTTAACACTGTCTCTGTAGGGCTGGGCAGGAGCTAGGAAGGAGGAAACTTACACTTTTTACTTTATATTCTTTAAATATTTGCATTTATTATTTTATGCATTTGTCACTTGTAATTTTTTTCTTAAAATAAAAAAGATAGGGGAAGCCGGGATGGCTCAGTGGGTTAGGCGCTCACTTTGCAGCGCCGGGGACCGAAGATCGAATCCCGGCCCCGGCCCGTGTGGAACCATGTGCTGAACTGGGAGCTCCCCCAGTTCAGTTCTCTCTCTGTCTCTGTATCTCTCTCTCTCTCTGTCAAAAATAAAAATAAATAAATAAAAATATATTTTTTTTAAAAAAGAGTAACTACTATTTAAAAAAAATAAAATAAAAAAATAAAAAAGATAGCACTTTATAGAGAGCCACAGATTTTGGTTCCGGTCCTGGCTGTGCCACAAACTAATGTGACCTCAGCCTATTCCCTTCCCACGTCTGGCCTCAGTGTCCCCTCCCATAGACTAGGGGGCCTGTTCCATGCCAGTGGCTTTCAGAGGTTCTGAGGTGGCTGTGAGGGGAGAGGGGATGCTGGGCGGCAGGGCCACAGCCCCTTGTCCCTGCGTTGCCCAAAGCCAGCCCACAGGTCACACGTCCAGTTCTTCAGCCAGGCTTTTGAAAACCACCCCAGTCCGCAATGAGAAACTTCAGGTGGGTTTCGGGGTGGGACTGACAGGTCAGATCTATACCAAAAGAAGGCACGTGTGCATCGCTGGCGGGAGGCGAGTGTGAAATGGGAACAGCTTGGCGGATCCTCAAAAAGTTCAACGGGGACGTAGCACATGACTCAGCAATCCCCCTGCTCAGTATGTACCCAAAGGATTGAACACAGATACTCAAACACACACTTGTGTGCACAGAGCAGTGCTAGTCACCATAGCCAGAAGGTGGAACAAGCCCAGCGTCCATCCGCGGATAAACTGGAGTATATATGCACACACAATGGAACACAGTCCTCCATGAGTAGGAAGGAAGCACTGATGCACGCCGTAACACCGATGACCCCTGAAGACATTCTGCACAGAAAAGCCAGACACAACGGGTCACATACGGTATGGCTCCATGTACAGGAAATATCCAGAAGGGCTCAACCCATAGGGACAGAAGGCAGATTGCTGGCCTCCGGGGTCTGGGGGCAGGGGGAGTGGGGACCATGTGGCTTACGGGGTTTTCTCTTAGGATGATGGGAATGTCCTGGAACTAGACAGAGGTGGTGGCGGCACAACACTGTGAATGTCCTAAATGCCACTGAGTTGTTCGCTGTCAGTGGCTGGCTCTGTTATGTGAGCCCCCACCTCCAACAACTGTTCACGAAGCAGGCAGCCTGGTCGTGACGGGCGTCTGGGCTGGAGGGGACTGAGCCGGGGACAGCAGGCTGTGCAGAGGCGACAGGAAAGAGACCACAAGGCAAGACGGCTGTCGGAACAGGCGGGTGGAGGAGGCACAGGGGCAGCATAACGGACGTTGGCCAATGTTGTCATCAGGCGGGAGGCTGGCGGAGGTGGCAGAGGCTGAGGAGCAGGAACCACCTGCTCTAGGTCAGAGAGGGAATGGAAAATGAGGGCACAGAGAACCCCAGATTCAAGCATAGCTGTGGCCCTTGAAGAGGAATTGGGGGGTGCTCCCGACAAGCCCCGTGTCTGGGCAGGTTTTGTCATGCACACACCGGTGTGAGGCAGGCCTCCACTGGTCCCCAGGGATAGCACCCAGCGGCTCCACCCAATCAGGTCAGGAACCTAAGCACAGCCTTGCCTTCCGACCCCGAGGGCTGCCCCCGCGCCAGGATGGACAGTACAAATCTACCCACGTGGCTCAGGGAAGAGGCAGATCCTCCTGGGTCCCTCCATTGTGGCCCATCACACAATCAAGAAGAACCTGGGCCTTCAGAAAACAAGACATCCCTATGGGAAGAAAGGGGAAAAGGGTTCCAGAAGGCCCCTCAGAGGTGACCTTGACAGCTGTCCTGGAAAAGAATTAGGGGGCTCAAGAGACAGGGAGAAAGACCAGGGCGTGGCTTGAGGGGGCCCTACACAGCCCAGGAGTGGGAGGTCTGCAGCCAGGGAAGGACTCACTCATTTTATAAGTAGTTCCTGGAAGCCTGGGGACAGGCGCTCCTGACTTCACGGAGCACAGCCCTAACCCCAGCTACAGGCAGGCCGCGTGCGAGGGAGGCAAAGCTGAAAGTCAGGCCAGCGGCAGCAGCCGGTACCTACAAAGTGCCACCAGGTATGTCCCTTCCCTTCACTCTGTGTGTGTACATGTGCGTTTGCTGCAGTTTCCTGATCGGCTCATATATTCTGCATCAGCAAGAGTCTCGGGTCCCCTGACCCTCTGTCTTACAGCCCCACCCCATCTGACAAGCACATAGTAGGTGCGCAAGGAAGATTTGAGGACATAGTACAGTGTCATGCGTGGGTGTCTAACCCTTAGAATCAGACAGACCTGCATGCAAATCCCACGCTGCCACTCACTCCTGGGCCTGCAAACTTGAACAGCTCTCCTTGTGGTTGTAGTTGTATTGTATTGTATGGTAGTTGGGTTGTAGTTCTATTACAGTTGTCGTTGTATTGTGGTGTGGCAGTCCATCCCCCAGCCCCTTCCTTCACATTTCCATCCTACCCCAGAGTGACAAGGGCCCCTCTCCTGAGAGACGAACAGAAGGTCTTACGACCTCCCTTCTCCCACCGCAGCGAATAGCCCACTGAGGACCTTTGACCTCCCCATGCCACGCCGTCCTCCCTCTGGCCCTCTCAAGGTCACCACACATGGGGACGAGTCAGGAACGGAAATCCAGCCCACGCTCCGTTGCCAAGCTGGGCCCCTTCCTGGTGCAGGGCTGCAATCCTCTAGAGAAAATCTCTGTCCCTCGTCTACCCAAAGCCATGGAGCCCCCAGCCCCAGCCCCAGCCAGGACAGAAGACATCACAGTGCGTCCTCACCCAAGACACAAAGATGCGTACAACACCCTCCCTGAGGAGAATGACTCGAAGCTCACTATCTGGACACACAGTCCCCACCAACCCAGAGAAGCCCCATCCGATGGCGCGTCCCCAGGACCAGGCCGCCTTGCCCTGACTCACTAGTGGTAACCGTCACAAACGCGGAGCCGGGTCCCAGGGGCCCATGGTCCCCTGCGTCACGTGACACGCCTCACTCCAACTATCCAGCACAGGGCTGCCTCCCTGCTACGCTGTGGGCCCCTCGAGGGCAAGACATGTATGTCCTTCATCTCCTGGTCCCCAATGCCCAGCACAAGTCCAACTCAGCACATGGTCAACGTAGCCAAAGGACAGGCCCTGGATCCAACCTGTCTGGGTTCCAACACCAGCGCCATCACTACCGGCTGTGTGACTCAGCTTGTATCACCTCTCTCAGCCTTGGTTTTCTCCGGTAATACACAGCGAGTAACTGTAGTCATCCCTGAGGACTGTTGTAGAGATTAAAAGAGATAATGTGAATCAAGTGCTTAACACAGGGCACAGCACATAGTAAGTGCTCAATACGGATTAGCTACTACGATTACTATCACTGCTATTACTATTATTACTGCAGCTCATATTGACACCTAAACTTCTTTTATTTTTTAAGTTTTTAAAAAAGATTTATGTGTATTGACAGAGAAAAAGAGAGAGAAGTGGGAGGGCCCAGAGCACTCTCCATAGCCATACATCATCAGTTTTCAACATAGTTTCATTCCACACAGGTGGGTACAGGGCCGCACAGGGCGGGAACCAAGCTGGGAGCCTCCCCCAAGGGAAGCACGCCCTAGTTCAGCAAATAGGTCCACAAAGGCTGCGGCTGGGACCGAGGACTTGATCCCTGGACCCTATGGCTGCAAAATGAGCACTTAACCCACTGAGCCATCCTGGTTTCCCCTGACTCCTAAGCTTCGGATTTCACAAAATCATAGGCTCTGGTATCCAGAAAAGCTTCATTTTGAATAAGAAAACCGAGGCTTAGAGACATTAAGAAACTTGAGCATGGTTCACAGCTGAACTCCTTGTTGAACCCACTCATTCTGGCTTCAGGATTCATACACAGTTTTGTTTTATTGTTTAGCTCACTCGCATGGGTGTGCAGGAGCATGTATGGTGTTTGCGGGCACATATGAGTGAAAGTATGCAGGTCTGAGAGTTAGTGGGCTTCATGGTGTGTGTTTCTGGGCATACCCAGGTGTGTGTGTTTGCATTTGGGTGGGGACTGTGCTTCTACGTGCACTTGTACTGGTGTGTAGGTGAGTGTGAGCATGTGTCCTTATACATGTGTGGGTGCCTGTGGGAAGGCCCTGCTGTGTGCATGTTCATATGTGTAACCGCTTGGGGGTGCATTTTCTCTCCAGTGTGATGGTGAGATTGCCGAATGCAGGGCTATGTCCTCCACTTCTGGGTATCCTCACCAGGCCTGGCATCAACAAACAACAGTGGAATCGAAGGGGGCGTGTGTCCCCTCAGGAAAGAGCAGAGGATCCACACCTCTTCAGTAGTCTCTGCTATTGAGCTCAGCAACTATAGGGGGGTGCTCCCTTGGGGCCCCATCCAAGAGGGCCATAGTGTACCTTCCACAAACTAGGCAGTAAGTGCAAAACAGCGGGCTGGAGCTGTCCCCAGAGGGACAGATGAAGTGGGTGCCCAGGGGCATACTCCCAGCCTGAGGGCGGTTGCTTAAGCGGCAGTAAAGGAAACAAAAGATGAAATACATCAGCCATTGGCAGCAGTAAAAAGAGCAAAATCCCTCAGCAGAAAGTCACTCGCTATCCATCACCCAGCCCTTCTCCACTTCAGCTGCTGAAGCAAGAGGGTGTTTTAATGCCCTCCAATTCATTTGCATTCTCACTGCCACTCTTTTATGGTATCGGGGGTTGCTAAGAAGAGCTGAGCAGTTTTTTAAAGACATTGATAAACCATTTCCACCAGGGAATAAAAGTTTTTCCGGGGGGGGAAAGGGAAAAGAAAGTTTTCCAAAATAATGCATTCTGTCTGCAGAATGATGGGTAAAGTGATTCTGCAGATGTATTGGCCCCATAAAACTGAGCGAGGAGTTTGGCCCAAATGTGCTCTGTGCTGGTGAGATGAGAAGTTCATTCATTTTGTGGCTGAGTTGAGACCTAACTCTTTGCAGAGAATCACTGGAGAAGAGCTTCAAAAGCAGCCTGCATCTTGTGTGCGACTAGGGCTTGTGACCCCTGAGACACATACACACTGTCAAGGTCTCTGAGCCTTCCAGGCTCCTCTAGGAATCCCCACTGGCTCTGAAGTACAGCAAACAGTAAATGATTCAGCAAAGGATTCTCCTTCCCTTTGGGTATGAGAGCCTAAGTAAATAATTAGGTGTGACCATTATGTTTCCTTACCAATACCATGCCATCTCTTACCCTCTTGCAACACTTGACTAAGCACTACCACCTGACCTGACTTCACAGCCAAACCCTGGGTTCATGACCTTGGGAAACCCCCTTCTGTAGCATGGGCTTCAATTTCTGCACCAACCACGTAAACATATTAGTCTAAATGTTTTGTTTGCTAGGGAATTCAGGTATTATTATCCCCACAGTATAGGCAACTGAGGCTCAGAGAAGGGAAGTTGCGTGTCTAAGACCACACACCTGGTAAAGGTAGGGGCAGGACTTGAACATGGGCTTTCTAATCCTCGGGTAATGGCTTTTTCCTTTCTCCTTTCACATTTATTGAACATGTACTAACATCAAGTAGGTGTCCACTATCTGCCTTCCTAGAACCTTGGGACAGGAGAGAGGGAGAGAAGGAATAATGCCAGGGCTATGGACTTCACCAGAAGTCTCCCCAACCTAAAGAGCACCAAGTCCCCTGTCCCCACTTACTCCCAGGTGAGAAGTTTCAGATCCTGTTTCAGTCTGAGCATTATACTCATGACAGTTGTCTACACATGAAGACATAGTAGACAACTTCTGAACATTAGTCTGAACAGCACCAGAAAGATCTCTCCCCCAAACCGCTGTCCTGACCTATATCACCTGTCAAACATTCCCATCATTAGTCACACCTATTAAGGTCCAGTGAAAAACTCAGGTGAATCTCACTGGAAGAATACAGTCACTCACAACTCTTGGCTCCTCTTTGCCCAAAAGGGCTGGAGCAGATGCTTAAGGGACAAGGATCTCCAAAAGACAGAGAGGTGTGGTACATCTAGGATGGATGGATGGATGGATGGATGCATGCATGGATGGATATAGAGACAGAGCTGTTTATATATACAGTGCTGATGGGATGGAAAAGGTTAAAATTAGGAAGAGGTGCCAAGAGAAGGTGGGGGATCAGTATTCTGGCAGCAGGAGCAGCTAATAATGATGGGCATTATTTATTGAGCTCTTACCATGTTCTATCATTAACCTGTTTTATCTCATTTGACCTTCACAGCAACATGCTAGGAGGTAATTTTTAGTCACTCCTTTTTTTACAGAAAATGAGACTCAGAGGTTAAATAACATGCCAAAGTCACACAGCTAGCAAGTTACAGTGGAGCCAGGATTCAAGTCCTACAGTCCAACTCAGTGCATGATCACAACTTTTGCCAAGTGATTCCACAGTCATATCACAGGGTCCTTGCCCACATCCCCTTAGGATAAGGTGACCAGATTTTAACATTGGTAAAGCGGGACACCATTGACAGGGGGGGGGGAGGGGGTTCTTGATTAAAAATTTGGTCTATCTCCCGCCGTTCCCTAGCTTGTCGTGCATTCTTTCCAAAAATCGGGACTTTTT